>CM061533.1:110893563-111162552 GCA_030545055.2 Neoaliturus tenellus
AAATAGTAGTGTCAAATTGTTGGTGCTGGCTCAGTTCAAGGTCACCTGAGGGATGACGTCATCGAGGTCAATGACCTCACCGATGACGTCATCGATGACGTCATCGATTGCGTCATCGATGACGTCATCACCAATGACGTCATTTCTATGACGTCACACCCATGACGTCACAGAAATGACGTGCTGATGACGTCATCACCCCTTACGTCATCAAAATGACGTCACCGACGCCACTGAGGTCAAGGTCACGCCGAAACTTAAAATTTTTTGGCACTTTTGCCGTTTCTCGCACTACGCTCCGAGTTTCAGTCAGAGTCCCCGTGACCTTGACCACTTGGAGCGAATTTTCGACGAGAAACGGCAAAAGTGCCAAGTTAAACTCGAGTTTCTGACATGACCCTGCCTAAATGGGCAATCGGTTATCCCTCAGGTGACCTTGAACCAGCACAACACCAACAATTTGATATTACTGTGACCTTGAAAACCTAACAACGGAGCGCCGACACCGATGCGCACCCCACGACAGCCACCGAGTGACTGACTGTCAGGCTCTGTGTACGCTAGGTATATCGGCTTGAGAGACTAAGACTCTAAACTGTCAGGAATGGGAGTAACTAACTGAATTTTGCAAGGAAAAGTCATTTCATCCAATATTCTAAACAAATCTTCATCAGTAAAACTGACATTAGTCTGTTTGGTATAAAACCTAGGGTGTCCACGCAACAGTTTGCGCCACTTAGCTAAAGTCGAAACCTTCTTAACTTTGAGTGGTGGACAGTGAGCAACTAACAAAGTCTTAACACGGCTAAGTTTCTTACCTAAAGCGTCCCGCGACATGGCTTCCCCTCACAAAAGTCCGCACAATACTGAGAGACTGCTTGTAGCGCATGAGTCAAGGGAAAAGAGGTGGGGGAAACAGCAGGAGTGGGGGAAGGTCACAGTGGTGGGGGAAGGTGAGGATGGTACGCTGGAGTATCGCATCACTTCACCATGAGCTGTCCTACAGTCAACACACTGTTCTCTTGGCCCGAGTTGGCACTAGAAGAAACATTTCTGTACAGCTTAGGCTGTGAGAGCCGAGGAAGCAAAGTCAAAGTGGAAATTGTGTTAAACTCCAAGATGAAGAGTCTCCTAAATAAACTAATTGTATCCCTGCAATCTCCTATAACTTTAGAGAAATACCACTTTATTAAGCGACACCTTATACTTTGGCAAAACGAAGCGGAAATGGAAAAGATTACAGTAAAATTAATTTAACTTAAAACTTGGACTGGACACTCATGGCGATACCACGTGGCGTGCAAACGCCACCCTAAACATTACAAGTTAGGTTATTGAGCACCTCTGGTACGATAACCGATGTGCTAGAGTTAAAGTGTGATGACCTTGAGTCAAAACACTGAAATACTACAAGTCGATATCGTCCCAGAGTTAAAGTGTAGTGACCTACATTCAGAACTTGTAAAATTACTTACATATAGAGAGCTAGAGAACAGCGAGACGCACCGCATGGAAGCCGGAGACATACTGGCGAAGCGGTGTTGTGCAGCCTAGGGACCCAGTTGTGGTGGGGGTATAGCCAACACTTAGAGTACAAGAGTTGTGGGTGACCTTGACCCACTTAACTTACCTCGACCCCCCCCCCCCCCCGACAAAAAGTGCGAGCCCCCCCCCCCGACAAAAAGTGCGAGCCCCCCCCCGACAAAAAGTGCGAGCCCCCCCCCCCGACAAAAAGTGCGAGCCCCCCCCCCGACAAAAAGTGCGAGCCCCCCCCCCTCCACCCCCACCCCCTCCCCCACCCCTGATATCCTGGGCGTGGCAGCCCCGGTGGGGATATAAGGGGGCCCGGCCAGAGCCGGCTCGCAGTCCGCTCCCGCGCGTTGAACGTGAACGATCGGGACGGACCGCCATAGGCATCACTAAACATTGAATGGCGCCTTCAGTGTTTAGCGAAGTCTACTCTAACTTTAAGACTTGTATTAGTTGTAAGATATTGCGCTTGCGTTTGGGTATTGCGAATTGTTTTATATGACAGTGTTTTACTTGCACCCTATGTCTCCTGTGTGTCTTTTATCCTTTGTGTCTTGTTTGTTATATGTGTTTAATGTGTATGTGCTTGTTCCAGCATTGACTACGTTGAGCTCAATTTTGTGTTGTAAGTGTGTTATATCTTTCTAAAGTGTATACGCTTGTTTTAGCAATCCCCTCCTTGAGCTTTTGCAATGCTCAAAGTAAATTGTAAAGACAGGGAACGGGAGCAGGCCCTTGTGTAAAAGCATTTTATACCAACGTTAGCATGGGTCCTCTCAGGCATGCAATATTGCGGCTGGGTTTGGGACTCGGTCCGTTTGTACGCTGACATGCAGACCACAGCTGTGGCCAATTTGCGGTGGCCTCTGCACTCGGACCGAGGGCGTAAGCCACTAGGGCTGTCCTCAACCTCTTGTTTCCCTTCTGGAAACTCAAAATTATGTAAATGAATCTTTATTAGCTATTTGTGTTTTTTAGTCCCCAAGGCCCCCGAACATTCGTGGTTCGCCATGGATGTACGGGGGCCGAAATTTTTTAATGTCCGTGTGGCCTTGACCCACAAAGATTTATAAAAATTTACTGCATTGATAAAGTTAAATATTAAAGGTAGGGTACGGGAGTAGACCCCCATGTAAAACAATTTTAAACCAATTTTAGCATGGGTCCTCTCAGGCATGCAATATTGCGGCTGGGTTGGGAACCGGTCCGTTTGTACGCTGGCATGCAGACCACAGCTGTGGCCAATTTGCGGCGGCCTCTGCACTCGGACCGAGGACGTAAGCCACTAGGGCTGTCCTCAACCTCTCTCAAAATTAAGTAAATGTTTTGTTAGCTATTGAAAAGACAATGCAGTAAATGTTTACAAGTCTTGCGTGGCGAAGGGAACACGACATTGGATGTTGCCTTGTTGTCATAGTTGGGTCTCTTCGGAGGCTACAGCGATGACAACCCAAGTGCCCCACACCCCCATCGGGGGTGTGGGGCTTAATTTTTTAAAGTTTTTCCGTGACCTTGACCTAAATATATAAAAGTTTTCAAAATTCTTTAACAGTCAGGTCTTATTAACATATATTAGCTCTTAAGTATATTAAGCTCTTTTAAAAAAATGTACAAGTCAAGTAACACACAAGGTTTGACTCGTCTATAAGTGTGTCTTTTTTTGGAGGCTTCAGCGATGTTAACATAAACGCCTTAAGTGAGGCTTATTGTTTTAAATTGAACCCCCCCCCCCCCGACAAAAAGTGCGAGCCCCCCCCCCCCCGACAAAAAGTGCGAGCCCCCCCCCCCCCGACAAAAAGTGCGAGCCCCCCCCCGACAAAAAGTGCGAGCCCCCCCCCGACAAAAAGTGCGAGCCCCCACCCCCACCCCTGATATCCTGGGCGTGGCAGGCCCGGTGGGGATATAAGGCGGCCGGGCTGCACGCACTTCTCATTCCGGTCCAAGCTCCCATACGGACAGGTTCTCTCTTGCACTTGAGATCTTTTATAACTTACTTCTTTCTTCACATTTATTCCTTTCATTTATTCCATTCATTACAATGGGTAAAATGGGACTTAAGCTGAAGTACTACCCATCAGCTTCAACCTCGGCCAACACGCCTCAGCCCTCATCGTCCTCCGCTCCAATCCTGGAATACCTGATGACATCACAGATTCTGAGCTTCCTGACGATGCCGCCGCCGCCGCCACCGCCACCGCAGCCTGCCTCGATGCCCAGCCTTTCACCATTGCCACCAACATTGGAAGAGGTTGGCGCACCTGCGGCTTCGGAAGAGGCTGGCGCCCCGCGGCATCTTCAAAAAACCCCAGCGGACGAGTCCTGATAGCCTCTCCAGCACTCTCTCTGCTATCGGACTCGGGATCGGAGTCTGCGGTGTTCGAAGAGGCGTCAAGGTCGAGGATAACCCCCTACAGTCGAACTAAGAAAATCCTATCCTACACCAAATCCCAATGTCCCTCACCTATATCCCCCATGCCACCTACACCAACCAAACCACCCCGTAAATCAATCTTCTCCCCCGAACTTCCCTCAATCGACCTAACCCGTTCACCTACCCCACCCAAAATTGTCTGCAGCCTACCTTTTGACCTTCTTAAACCTTCACCTCCCACCCCTTCTAGCCAGCCTAAACCGGAAGAGCTCCAAAACACTCCAGTAAAGCGTCCAACACAAAAACGTAAGCGTGTTAAACTCCCTGCTGGCAAGGGTAATAAATGCGATTACGTGTGGATGTCAAAAGACTTTGGGGTTCTTTGCTGTCAGAAGTTTGCTGTTTTAGATAAAGACCGTTGCCAAACGCACTTGAACAAAAATATCAATCTTCCGAGAGTAAGACCCTACAGTCTTAACAACATTAGGTCTAAAACATCCCAACCCAGACATCCCCACAGTCCGCAACCGCTTGATATTAGAAGACTTAAAGTGGATGAAAAATATTATTTTATTGCTCAAACTTATGGAGATTTTGATGCCAAAGTAGAAATCATTGTAAAAGGTGATGGCAGCCTTCATACAATGAAAGTACCCGTTCGGATGGTACAAAGACAATTTTTCATTCATAAAAAAGGCTATCTAATACGAAGGGAAGGATGCCAATCTGTGTGGGAAATGGATTAGGATGTAGGCCTACCAAAAGAAATTCCAAATTGTTAGGTTGTGATGGACGATATTTAAAAAACAAAAATTCTTCTTCCAAATTATTTTTTCCAAATTTAGTCCTAACCCTCTTAAAGTAAGGGAGAGGAGTATTACACAAGTCAACTAATAAAAAAAAAAATACTTGACTTGTATAATACTTTAACCTGGCGGTGATGTAAAGTCACTGGGACAATCTCAAACCGTGTCCTTGAGGGTGAAGACTAAGTTACAAAAATCTTTAACAAATTAAAACCTTGTAGCTTGCTACAAGTGTTTGGAGGTAAAAATTTTTCAAAGTTTGAATGACCTTGACTCACATAAATTACTGTTTAAAATAAAGTGCTAACCTTACAACTAATGTTGTGTATCACGTGATACCCCCACTCTAACGCTCTTACCAAGCTCGTATGAGCCGTTCATTTGCTTCAGTCTGTTCCTGTGCTTTGTAATAAACATGTCACGGTACAATTACAAAGGTGGTGACTTCTTTATAGATCAACACAATGCTTGGGAAGTGCTAAACCGGCATAGAATGGAAGTTGAGTGTTTTATAAGACGAGATGGGTCTACATTTTATTTATGTATTATAAACAACCAAACTCATAAGTATGAACACTGGACAAAAATCAATTATAACAACATAGATGAGCAGTTTGCTTGGGTGTTTGAGGTGTGTAAAGTTATTGAAGAAACAAAAATAATGGGTGTGCTAAAGGTATGTAAAACTGATGACCGGGAAGACCAAGCAAAATTTCTTTTGCCCCCCCCCCCCCCACTGTGTTATCCCCACCACCAAAAACGGGTATATATAGGAGTGGTGATCAACCGTCCTCTCATTCTGCTTTACACCGTTAAGCTGAACACCACCATGTCTGCTATGAACATCCCAGCCTCTACCTCTGGCCCGGCCGCCTCCAACTCCAGCCCGAGCATTTGACCAATCCGATCGGGGCCTTCTTCAAGGAGTCGTGTCCGATTCTCCGGCTTTGGTCCTGTGAGGAAGGAGTTGCGAAGCAGCGGAGCTTCTCAACCAACCACGAGGGACGCATCAACTCAGACTCCACCAAACATCATCGAGTGGTACGACGAAGTCATAGAGCAAAGGGACAGAATGCGAGAGAATACTCGCAGTGAGCTACTTCATATCCGGAGTAAATGGAAAAAACTGATTAGGAAGTGTGAAAGCCTGTTGGACAGTGATGATAGTGAGGATGAGAGTGGATAGGTGTGTGGGTAAAGACTTGGACTGGGACTTGTGTGTATGTATGAATGTGTGCGTGAATGTGAAATACAGAGCGGGGGATAGATCACTCTGTGGCAATGGACTAACATGCCACTTAGTGATCTATCCCCCGTTCTGGTAATGTTTTTGGATGGCCTTGACCCACTTTACCAAGGTTAGCTAGTACCCCCACCACTGATAAGTGTATATATACGGGTATTGATGTGCAGTTTGGTTATTCTGCTTTGTATCGCTTAGCTGAATACCGCACTTCAACATGGCTTCCAACTGCAAAACTTCTCGGGCTTCTTCTTCAAGAAGGCGTGCTGCCAACGTTCTGCCTGCTACTCGTGGACCTGCTCGACCATTCCATAGCATAACTGTTGCTCGGGCAAACGCTTGCAAAGCTCCAATGCTACGGACCTTGCTGGAGGTGAGCCAAGACGGACAAGGCTTGCTCAGTCCTGGTCAACGGCAGGAGCAAGAAAGGCGTATGGCGTACTTCAGGCTGCAGGGTGTAGTTCCCAGCTTGAAGTTAGGCGATCCCAGAGTAGCAAGCATCAACGAGGCAGCGGACTATATATCACACCTTCACAGTGTTTTAGAAGTAAAGGACCAACAAATTGAAAACTTAAAAGAACAATTGAAACAATTTAACTTTAATCCGGTGGAGTTTGTAGAAACGGTGATGAGTGATAGTGACGATGAAGGTAGTGAATATATATTAGGTATGTAATGAAAAGACAGGGACATGTGTGTGTGTGTGTTTGTGTGTGTGTGTAGAATACAGAGCGGGGGATAGACTACTTTGCGGCAATGGACTAGCATGCTGCTTAGTGGTCTATCCCCCGCTCAAAGGGTACTTTTGAATGACCTTGACCCACTTTAAACGAAGGACAACCGGTTAACTGGTATAAAAGAGGGGGGTCTGTACATCCCGACTTCATTCTGCTTTGGACCTTCCAGTGGAACGCTAGAAAATGAGTGGATCACTGATCATTGGTAAGGAGTGGGAGTATGTAACCATAAACTATTTAAACTGTAGAGGGATGTTGAAGAAGGTGTATGATAATGTTAAAAGAATGGTTGTTGAAGAAGGTAGGGTAGTGATTGTAGCATGGAAGAAGAAGCAGTATACAGGACAACAAGTGAGAGCAAGTGACTTTGGGGGGAATAGTGTGTTTCAAATTGGACGAGCGAACTTGGTTAATTTGGACATTGTGTTTTGGGACTTGGAAAGGTTAATTGAAAATAGTGGCAAACATGGGGAACTCTTAATTGGCAGGGAGGACAGAGTATATGAGTAAGTGTAAAAGACTGGGGGCTTATGTGTGTTTGTAAAGACTAGGACTTGTGTGGAATACAGAGCGGGGGATAGATCACTTTGCGGCAATGGACTAGCATGCTGCTTAGTGGTCTATCCCCCGCTCAAAGGGTATTATTGGATGGCCTTGACCTATATAAAGGTAGAGGAGGAATGGGTAATAGGAGGGGGAAATTGGTATATATGTAGGACTGATGAATAAAGCATTTAGTCAAGCATTTGTCTAGACACTATCAACAACAACAATGGAGAGCTTCAGTGTTGAGTTCATCCTCTTGGAAGAAGACATCAACGAAGTGGTGGAACTTATAGAGGATAAGACCAGCCAGGGCACATTGGAACTTGTGAATTGCGAACCGTTGGACAATGCCGCAATCGATAAGATTGCATATTTCATGATGCATTTGTATAACGAACAAACAACCAATATGGAGTTTGTGCAGTACCTTTATCAAAACCAAGTAAATGTGCGAGTGACAATTACTTGGTGGCAGTAATAATAAAGTGTAACATATGGATGTGGACTTGGATGTGGACTTGGACTTGAGTGTGGTCTGCGGAATAGAGCGGGGGATAGATCACTTTGCGGCAATGGACTAGCATGCTGCTTAGTGGTCTATCCCCCGCTCAAAGGGTATCTTTACGTGACCTTGACCCACATAAAATGTATAGTTGGTGGGGGTATAAAAAGGGCAAACCAATTGGATAGATACACCACTTTCATACCATGGCTCCACTTGACAACACCGTGTTCCATCGCGACAGAATTCTTTCAATTCTGGAGGTAATACCTGTAGAAGTTATAGAAGCAGAGGACCAACTACCTGCGGTTGATCAGGAAGAGGAGGAGGAAGAAATAATGGATATTGAAACGGACTCTGACGAAGCTGGTTCAACGGACAATGAAGTGGACTTGCACGCCTACGAAACATTAGAGTCATCATCTGAGTCGGAAATGGAATTCCAATTGGAAATTGAAGAAGAAGAAGAAGAACAAGACACTCCTCATCGTCCAATGGATAGGATGTTAGTTGCCAGAAGAATTATGTATTGTCATCGCTGCCTATTCCGTGATGAGGATGATTCCGACTCTGATGGTGATGTTTCACCTTTGTAAAAGCTTAAACAAAAAGTTAAAAAAAAGAATGTGAGCGGGGGATAGAGCACTTTGTAGTAAATGATGCTGCTTAGTGCTCTATCCCCCGCTCAAAATAATAATTCCAAATGGCCTTGACCTATATAAATTTTGCTCAAACAGACGTCTTTAAAAAAACTTGTACAAATTATTGAATCTAGACCAAATATCATCAATTTATCAAGCCTACTGATAAATTTATTACAAACGGTTGTGTAAAGGCTAAATTTAGCACATGATTGATAACCTGTTTCTATATGACGTCACTTTCCCCACCTATCTGCCTCGGATATAAAGGATCCCTGTGGAGTGCGCTGCTCATTATTGCGTGGACATTCACAGAGTGTGCATTCAAAGCCAAACTGTTTTAAATGGCTCTTTGCGACATTTGTGGGGAAATCTTTCAAGACGAAGATCTTTTCACCCTACACAGAGAATTACATGAAGACGAAGATAAAAAAGAAGATATTACCATGGATGAAATAGACTTAGACTCAATTGACCGGTTTTTGGAAGAGCATCAGAAGCAGACGAAGAATGCAAAGAAGAAGACCTAGTGTGATACAATTTGCTGGTGCTGGACCATCTACTGCTACAAGACCTATTGAAGAAGAGGACACCGAAGAAGAGGACACCGAAGAAGAGGACACCGAAGAAGAGGATATGGAAGAAGAAGAACTGGAAGATGTAAGACAACTGCGCACCACGGCCTTGCCAGGACGAGTTGTAACACATTTTAAAATTAATAACGTTCAATTGGAACTGGAAACATTCATAACCCAGGCTAAGGAACTTGTTGGTCAAACTTTGAGGGAAGAATTACAAAGGCTAAATTTTATTAAATTTGGAATGGTGTTAGAGGCTATGTTTAACAATACTGATGGTGAAACAGCATTGAGAGCATTCATTACCAAAAATCGAACCCTTACCTTCACCTCCGACATTGATGATATTATTGAAGAATGCTTGGAGGAACTTATAACCAAACTCCAAGAACATGAAGGAAGAGGATCTGGATGGACTTTGTCATCAATCGAAGGTATGGATGTTAGGGTTCATAAACATGGATATGGTTTAAGAGGTAGTAGTTTTATCCCTCTACCAAAGAAGATCCAAAACACTAACTCGTGTAAACTCGTGTAGAAATGTTCAAAATGAGGGTAATGAATGTTTCAAGTATGCAATGTTTAACCAAGTATGTTTAAAAAACAATCCTTGTAGAGTTGGTAGAGAATACTACGAGAATGAACACCGCTACAACTTTCGAGGGTCTTACTTACCCAGTTACTTTAAAAGATATTGACAAATTTGAAAAGAAAAAATCCTGGCGTTTTCAGTCAATGTTTTTTGGTCTGGATGATTCGAAACAACGTTTATCCTTTGCGGGTAGTAAAGGTTGAGCAAAGAAACCACACGGATTTTGCTATTGATAACTAAGGGTGAAATTTCTCATTATGTATGGATAAAGGACTTTGAAGCCTTAGTTGTAAAACAATTGACCAAAAGAGTAAATAGGATTACAGTTTGCAAGAGATGTTTTCTGCTTTTTCTTGGAAAGATTCAAGACATGGAGGATTGGACTGGTTGTCGGAACATAAAAGACTTTGCAACGAAAATAATGAAGTAAAGATAAGTCTTCCACCGCCTACCCGAGCTACAATACAATTTTAACAAGACAGTTCACCAATACCGAATTCCACTAGTGGTCTACGCAGATTTTGAATCAACGTTAGTACCACAGGAGCTGCCGGACGGCGAAGTGACTAGAAGAAACAAAATATCAGTTGCATCAACCCAACAGTTTTTGTTTTACTAGTTAAATCAACCTTGTCTGAAAACCAATTGCAAGACTATGGTTTTAACATCCACTCCAATACTCTACCGTGGTGAAGAAGCCGCTAAGTATTTTGTAGACCAACTGTACGATATTGCTGGAAAGGTTCAACGCTTGTTCGGTAAATATTGTACCTATGGAACCTTTAAACCAAAATCAACAAGAAGAATACAATTCAGCATCAAGATGTTATTTATGCAAAAAGAGCTTCAGTGAAGAAAAATCCAAAAGTAAGAGATCACGATCACCTGACAGGGTTTATACAGAGGAGCTGCTTGTAATTCATGCAATATAAATTACAAACTGCCAAACTTTATTCCTGTCGTTTTACACAATCTTAGCGGCTACGACTCCCCACTTTATTATCCCGGAGTTAGGAAGAGATGACGGTAAAAATTGATGTTCTAGCTACAACATTGGAAAAAGTACATTAGCTTTTCAAAAACAGTAGGTAAAAATTAAACTTCGCTTCGTAGACTCTTACAGATTTATGGCATCTAGTTTAGCCAAATTGTCAGAGAACCTAAGAAGAGAAGACCTAAAAGAAAACCAGAAAAAATTGTACCTGAAGATAAATTAGACCTAGTATTACGGAAAGGAGTTTTCCCCTATGATTACATAAACGTCTGCAGAAAAATTCGAAGAAACCAGTCTGCCACCGATTGAAGCCTTCAACAGCAAATTAAACGAAAGTGAAATCACCGTTGAAGACTACAATCATGCTTGTAATGTTTGGAACCAACTAAAACATTCAAACCTTAGGGGAATATTCTGACTTTTATATAAAATTGGACGTAACTCTGCTGTGCGATGTGATGGAAGAATTTCGAAAACACCTGCTTCTCCGCCTATGGACTGGACCCTCTACACTCGTACACATCTCCAGGATTAGCATGGCAAGCTATGCTAAAGTCAACCAACTGTCGACTGGAACTTCTAACGGATATTGATATGGTGCTTATGATGGAATCTGGTGTACGGGGCGGTTTGACACAAGCTGTAACACGTCATGTCAAAGCCAACATCAAGTACATCCCCGGCTTCGACGAGCAACAACCATCGGTCTACCTTGGCTACTTTGACGCAAACAACCTTTATGGTTGGGCAATGTCAAATCCGCTTCCCTACGCTGACTTCAAATGGATTGACCCCGGCCGCCATCGGTGGACATCTCACAGATTCCGAAAAAATGGTCCAAAAGGCTATATTTTTGGACTGTGATTTTGAATATCCGGAGCACCTTCATGACCATCACTACGACTTGCCTCTCCTAGCCAAAACTGAAGTTTCACCGACAGGAAGATGGCCAAAATTGATGATGACCTTGGAGAATAAAGATCGCTATGTGGCTCACTACTGGGTAGTTCAACAGGCTCTCGAATTGGGTCTACGTATAGTGAGAATTCATAGAGCAATTGAATTCACTCAGTCTTGTTGGTTGAAACCATATATTGATTCCAACACTACAAGAAGAGCTGCAGCGACAACAGCATTTGAAAAGGACTTCTATAAATTAATGAACAATGCCATCTTTGGGAAGACCTTGGAGAACAAAAGAAAAACACAAAAATGTAAAAATTAGTGAGTGATCCTAGGAAAATTGGAAAAAATTAGTGCAAAAACCAAATTTCGGAACATCCATGATTATAAACGAAAAATCTAGTTGCTGTCAGTATGAAGAAAAACAACAATAGTCATGGACCGTCCGTTATACATAGGTATGTCGATTTTGGACATAAGTAAAACCCTGATGTATGATTTTCCATTATAACAAAATGGTTAAACACTACGGAAGGGAAAAACATTGGAGTCGCATACATGGATACGGACGCGTTTTATCTACTGGATAAAGACTTTGGACATGTATGAAGAACCTAAGGACCTTTCCATACAAAGAAGATTTCGACTTTTTCTGACTATCCGAAGAACCATCCAAATTTTAATGAAAAAAAATAAAAAAGTAATTGGAAAAATTTAAAGATGAAGCAAATGGAATGCCTTTAGAAGAAATAGTGGCGCTGATGGCAAAATTGAATTCATTTAAGATGTACCACGAGAACAACACACCGACAGTGAAAAAAAGCAAAAGGAGTGAAGACATCTTATTTGAAAAAAACACGTAAACATTTGACCACTACAAGACTTGTTTGTTTGAAGATACTACAATATCAGCAACATTCAACAATATCCGAAGCTTCAAGCATCAAGTCTACAGTGTCACCGAAATTAAAAAAAGCACTGTCAGCTCGGGATGATAAAAGACATATTTTGCCTGACAAAATCCACACTCTTCCTTTCGGCCATTACTCCCCTAAAACCCTATCAACTAGTAACCTATTCTTCGTCCTTCTACAACTTCGACCTTATTCCTTTCTCCTTCCGTAAAAAAATGGGGAAACACGGCAAGTCCAACGCCGTGTTCCCCATTTTTTTACACAAGTTTGGATGACCTTGACCCATATAAATGATGTGAATATTTAAAACAACATTCATTGTGATTATACATGTGATACAACAAACATTGAAACCTGCAATATGAAGGACTTGAAGCAACAAAATTGTCAACGAACTTCATAAACCTGCAAGAAGAAAGTTTTCCACGAAGAAAATACGGTGATAAAAGGAATTAATGATTTATATCAAGCAGATTTAATAGAAATGATTCCTTATAGCAAACAAAATAAAGGATATAAATACATATTAACTGTTTATTAACTGCTTTTCAAAAATGGCAGATGCTTTACCGCTAAAAGATAAAAGTGGTAAAAAGTGTTACAAAAGCAATGGAAATAGCTATACAAAGAGACAAACATACTATTAAACATTTACAAACTGATGATGGAAAAGAATATTTTAATAAGGAATTTGCAAATTTAATGAAAAAACACAATATAAAACCATTATTCAACCAATTCAGAGGTAAAAGCCTCAATAATTGAAAGATTCAACAGATCCTTAAAAAGTGCAATGTATAAAATGTTTTTCCAACAGAGGATCGCACATATGGATTGATATATTACCGAAACTTATAAACGATTATAATAACAAGTTTCACAGAACTATTGGGATGAAACCAAACCAGGTGACTAGCAAAAATGAAAAACTGGTATTAAAACGTATAAAAACGAATACTAAACCAAAAGTTGAAAAACTAAAGCCTAAAAAATTTAATGTGGGTGATAAAGTGCGAATAAGTAAATATAAAGGTGTATTCAGTAAAAGATATCTGCCAAATTGGACCAATGAGGTCTTTACTGTATTCAAAGTACAACCTACAGTACCCGAGACATATATTTTAAAGGATAATAAAGGACAATTGCTTGAAGGAGGGTTTTATGGACATGAAATGTTAAAATCAACAGTAGGCGATGTATATTTAGTTGAAAAGGTGTTGCAACGGAAAAAAGATAAGGTTAAAGTACGATGGTTAGGATTTAATAAGACGGAAGATTCTTGGATACCTAAAAAGGATTTGATATAACGATAGAGAATCATTTTAGGTTGAACCATTACAAAGGATGGAGATATTACCACAAAAAGAGAGTTTTACTATTAATAATATAGATGAACTCACAGTGGATAATTCAGAATTCAATAGTGGGAAACATGGCAATTTGTTACCAAACACCGTGCGCTGTCTGGTTACCGGACCTTCCAACTGTGGAAAAACTAATGTAGTATTCAATTTGATTACAAACCCTAAAGGATTACGTTTTAATAATTTATATGTATTTTCAAAATCACTACAACAACCAAAGTATCAATTATTGGAAAAGATACTAAGTAATGTGCCTGAAGTTAAATACCTAAAATTTAATGCAAGTGAGAGTGTCATGCAACCACAAGAAGCTAAACCATTCTCCGTGTTCATATTTGACGATGTATCTTGTGAAAACCAAAACACAATAAGAAATTACTTCGCTATGGGTCGACATAACAACATAGATAGTATTTATATTGGTCAAACTTACAGCAAAATACCGAAACAACTCATTAGAGACAATGCAAACATGTTAATTGTATTTAAACAGGACGAAACCAACCTAAAACATATATATTTTGATCATGTAAATGCGGATATGACATTTGAACGATTTAAAGAGTTATGTGGAAAGGCTTGGGCTGAAAAGTATGGGTTTCTAACAATTATGAAGGAACAACCGCTAAACAATGGTCGGTACAGGATAGGATTTGATAGATTTATATTAATACATTGAACATGGTATAAAACATTCATTGTTGTACAACACGTCTTGCTACAAACATGGTTAACCAAGAAAAATTAGTAAAAGAAATAAAATCACTTAGTGATTCTATTCGGGCTAAAAACAGAGCATTAAAACTAGGTATTAGCGAGAGGGAGAAATTCCTTGAATCTACTTTTAAACCTATTACTGAACCTTTAAAACAATTAAACAAAAAATTCGCTAAACCTGTATTGGAAGAAGATGCGATTGCACCTATCACAAAGTTTGAAAGAGAAAGTGTAAAATATGAAGGTTTTAGTGACGAAGACCCGGAATCCTCTACATATAGTGGCTTTACCGGAGCAGAATCTGAAAGAGAGCTAGAATCACCAGGATATAGTGAAAGGGGACCTGAAGAAGCACCAACTGCTAGTGAAGAGGAAAAAAGAGAAGAGGCAAGAGAAGGACCGTCAAACATAAGCTTGTTGGGTGAAAACATTCATAACAAAGGACCTTTAGGAAGGAAATACATGGTAAAAATGTTACTCGGAACAATTCCTAATAAGAATTACCATAGTTATGGAGCGAGATTAACAGAAGATGGTTTAATGATAGGTAATAGCCCGTTAAACGTTGACGAACATGATAATATTGTTGTTGGTGATCAAAGATATAAGGGCACAAAAGGATTATTTGAATTATTATTTGAAAATAAGCCTTCAGTATCGTTAGTAAAGGAAAAAGACATGGAAGCATATAAAAAGATTTTGGAACAGACAAATGCATATAGGAGAAAGTATTTACCTGACCAGCTTCCTTTTAGATCTAAGTCTTTAAAATATAGAGAATTTGTATCCAAGTTAATACCAACTAGAAGACAAACAATGCCGTTAACACAAAGAAAACCTGTAAAACGAAGATTTATGGCATCCACTTTGGATGTAAGTGCTCAGGAACGAAGAAAAAGAAGTAAGTCTGTTACAGGTACAGGTTTAATGAAGAAACTATATAACACAAATGTGATTTATTACAATAATATCAATAAATTGGTGGATAGAATGAAACTAATACATGAAGCTAAAGAAGCGGGTCATACTGGATTGGAAAACGAATGGGTGGCTTTAGTGGATGAACTCCGAAACCGTGGGGTAATCTTTTAAAAATGCGTTACTCCTTAGAGTACTATTCAGTTGCACCATGAGTGTTGACAAGTTCGGACGTTACTCCTCGGATGGGTTATATTATGCGAATAGTTTAAAAAGAAGTGCTGGTTTACCACAAACACCTGATGGAGATTATGATATGAGTAATAAAAGGTTAAAAAACATTAAAGATCCTTCGGATGAAAACGATGCAATAAACTTAAAAATATTAAAGGAAAAGATATCGCCAACATTAAAACTACAAAATAACACATATGACGCAGAAGATCATAGAATTATCAACGTTGGTAAACCAAATCAAAACGGTGATGCGATAAACAAAGGTTATTTGTCATCTGAATTAAAAAATACGTTAAAATTCAATGGGAAAACGTATAGTGCCAACAATAAACGTATATCCAACGTAGATGACCCTAAAGATGCAAAAGACAGCGTAAATAGACGCTATTTACATTCTTTGATACCTGAAAAGACAAAAGATGGATTTTCTTTTTATAAATTTGTTATTAATGATATAGGTTATCCAAAAACTGAAAACGATGCTGTAAATCTAAAATATATTAAAGATCATTGCATCATACGTGATGTAGGGGTTATAGATTGTTTTGGTAATTGTTTAGCAAATGTTAAAGATGGTTCGGCGCCATCAGATGGTGCAACAGTGGGTCAAATGATGGAAACCTTAAAACAAGAAACAACCTCTTTTGTAAAACAAGATCAAGTAGTATCGAAGCAAGGGGATGAATTTGTTCAAGGTAATGAAAAATTTAATTTATTAACATACAAAAATAATGCTTGGGATTGCATGGATAAAAAGTTATCAAATATGGGATGGGGTTATGAAAAACATGATGCAGCTGCTTTATCACAAACCGTACATCTAGATCCAGATCGATATTTTAGATGGTTTACATGTAATAATAGAGTGATAAGAGACTTGGCACAAGGAAGAGAAGCAAATGATGCTGCAACTGTAGGACAGACCATTACAACATCATTAAAGGATAGTAAAGTGTATAATTGTAATAATAAACGTATAACAAACCTTAAAGACCCTGAACATGTAGATAATGCTGTCACTGTTAATTTTCTTGTAAAAGTTTTAGGTAATGCGATATTTGATTTACACAATCATTTTACACCAGATATTCTTCAAGGAAAATCAGGTCATAATACTTATGATGAATCCATGAGAGGTGAGTATATTAAACGAGAAATTTATAATAAATACTTTATTAACCCTAAAACGAAACAGTTTAGATCATCAGATTGGGGTGATATTGATATTTAAGTAAATAACTCATAAAATGGCTTCATTTATGTGCAACCTGTCATAGAGGTAACACATAAGTTACGCTTTTCAAATATAAAAGACAATCATGGCATTTCATTACACCAGTCCATATCGAGACACTATACGGAAAGGAGGCGGTATCACGTCCACAGCGGTTTCTCTGTTAAGTAAAGCTTTAAACCGTATTCCAGTAGGATCTATCGTAAATAGAGCAATAGACGCTTTACCATACGAATTTCATATACCAGGAGGTTATCAGTATTGCGGACCAGGAACTAAATTGAAAAAACGACTGGAAAGAGGCGATCCTGGCATAAACAAGTTAGATCAGGCTTGTAAAGAACACGATATCGCATATTCCACGTTTGCCGATTCAAAAAATAGATCAATAGCTGACAAAAAGCTTGCGGACATAGCTTGGGAACGAGTAAAATCAAGTGACGCTAGCATAGCAGAAAAAGCAGCAGCTTTAGCAGTAACAGCAGGTATGAAGGCTAAAACAGCAGTAGGAGGTGGAAGAAGGAGGAGAAGGAGAGTAAAAAGGAGGTCAACCACAAGAAAACATGGAGGAAATATAAGAAGACGACGATCTAGCAGAAAAGGCAGGGAGAAGCCCACCGTGTGGTCAATGGTAAAAAACGGGGCAGGTCTTTACCTAAGACCTTATCGTGCATATTAAATGAAAAAAATCAATTGGTCATACCACATAAAGCATTAACCAATATTGAATTATTTAAATATATTTCCTGTTTAAAAATACCATTTTTCCGCGGTGTGTTTATGAAAGACAGTTTACCAAAGAAAATGTGGCAAAATGAGACTGGAATTGTAAATTTGGATAATACTGAAGGGCCTGGCACCCATTGGGTTTGTTATAAGAAACTAAATAACAATGTATATTATTTTGATAGTTTCGGTAATTTGCCACCACCAAAAGAACTTCAAAATTACTTTAAATCTGCTAAAAACATATATTATAACTATAAAAGAGAACAACCTGATAATACTTCAATATGCGGCCATTTATGTTTGGAATTTCTAGCTAAAAGTATCAGTCACTATTGAGATGTCTTCCTATACGGTATCATTAACAGGAAAATCGTCCACTTTACGAAGTATCCTTTTTCCAGCGTTACGCTTGCAAAAAGGAAGGTTTTGGGAGGCGGCACTATTGGATTTTACAACTTACAACTCTATTCCCAATGTTACGGAAGGTAAAAATAACGTATTGCATTATTATAAGGGAAAAGATGCCAGTGGGAAATTTACAGACTTACAAGAGTGCAGGTTACCCACAGGTTCTTATGAAATTGATCATATAAATGAATTTTTGCAAACTAAAATGGGAAAAGACAATATAACATTAAAAGGTAATAATAATACGATGAAAGCTGAAATTACTTCCAAATATTATATAGATTTTACTCAACCAAACTCAATTGGTGATTTATTAGGATTTTCCAACGATGAGCCTGTTTTAGAACCAGATGTAACACATTCCGGTAAGAAAACAGTAACAATATTAAAAGTCAATAGTATAGACATAACTTGCAACATTATACAAGGAGCTTACAGGGATGGGGCTAACACCCATATCATACATACATTTTACCCAAGTGTACCACCTGGATTTAAAATTGTTGAAAAGCCACAAAACCTGGTATATCTACCGTTGAACACCACTTTCATTTCAGACATCGTGTTGAGCGTATTGGATCAAGACGGTAACTTGGTCGACTTCAGAGAAGAGCCTATTACGATTAGATTACATTTAAAATCGACACTTTAATACAAAACCATGGGTTTAACATTTAAAAGCGAACAACCTACGGGAAACCGCATTAGTAGCTCTTCAGCTGTGGAGGAGTTAACACGCGAGAACATTCGTTTCTTAGAGAGAGTTGGATTAAAATTAACCGATTATGGATATACTGGATATAGCGCAGGGTCCAACATTCGACGAAACCCTATGGGAAAAAGAATATCACACCCACAACCCTTACACTTCATCGAAATTAAACAATAACGATGAAATTCGTATTCCCATACAACATCAAGACATTTACACACTACCATGTGAAAGTTACTTGTATATTGAAGGAAAAGTTACTAAAAAGGACGGTACTACTACTGGTACAACAGTTCCATTTATAAATAATCCTATGGTTTTCCTTTTTGATGAAATTAGATATGAAATATCAGGTGTAACAGTTGATTCTACTAAAAAAGTAGGTATTACAACAACTTTAAAAGGGATAACATCTATATCACCTAATGAAACCAATTTACTTCAACCTGCCGGATGGGTTTTACCTGAACATGATACAATCACTCCAAATACAATGGATATTTTGATTTTCATATCCCATTACGTTTGTTGCTTGGATTTGCTGAAGACTATAGAAAAATAATATTAAATGTTAAACAAGAATTAGTTTTATTGAGATCTTCTAACGATAAAGACATTATTAAAGCTCCAGATGGTACAACAGATGCAAACTTAGAATGGAAATTAACATTAGACAAAATTGTATGGAGAGTTCCACATGTTAAATTAGCTGACGAGCATAGAATGCTACTATTAAGGAAGTTAAAGGCTGATCGTGATATTGTAATTCCTTTTAGAAGTTGGGAATTCCATGAACATCCAAGCTTGCCAGCTACGGATCGTCACACTTGGACTGTTAAAACATCTAATTACGTAGAACGAGCCAGGTATATTATATTTGGTTTACAAACAGGTAGGAGGGACAGCATCACAAAACATGCAGGCAAGTTTGATCATTGCAACTTAAAAAATATTAAAGTTTATTTGAATTCACAATTTTTCCCCTATGACAATTTGAATGTGTCATTCGCTAATAAAAAGTACAGTATATTATACGATATGTATGCGAGATTCCAAAATTCATATTACGGTAAAACAAATACACCTTTACTATCACCAGAAGAATACTTAGATGGTTACACAATAGTTGTAATTGATTGTTCTAAACAAAATGAATCAGTAAAATCATCAAGTGTTGACATAAAGATTGAAATGGAGTTTACTGCAACTATACCTGCAAATACAACTGCATACTGTTTAATTCTACATGATAAAATTGTAACATACACACCATTAACTGGAATTGTTAAAAATGTATTGTAAAAAACCGGTTTTGTTCCATTCCGCGAGTATAAAAGCAGAGCGTACAGGCCGCTCCTCATCAGTTTGTTGCCTACTGTTGTATGGGTAGCATCGTATTCAATATGGCTTCTCCTAGTGGTACACCTGAAAATGTGGTAGATATTGAGAAGGAGATATCTGAGTTTTTAGATCTTCAAGGTCACCAGGAAGGAGGTGAACAAAACATTTGCGGACAACTTCACGCCAGTAATAATGTCGAAGAAAAAGGCAAAAGAAGAAAGAATATACAAAAGAGAAAAAGGGATATTGAAGATAATATTTCTCCAAACATATTGAGTGAGGTATTTTTGCGAATATTTTACCCAATCTCTTCCAGTTTGGACAAAAGTGTTTTAATCGGTGTTATGAAATCGACAGATTATTCCCCTACTGTAATTTTAACTCATGGACCCAAAATGATTTTGTTTACAGACAGTGCTTGGGAATCGTTTATGAAACACTTGCATCTGCTAGAATGCTATTTAAGTAGTAACATGTTTGGAAGAAAGACAAGAGTAGGACTTTTGGATTCAAATGTGGAAATCGATATTATTAAGCATCGTGGTGATCATCAGCTGCGGTTTAGAGACACAACAAGACATGATAACAAAATTCAACTTAATCGAGAGGAGTTTTTCATTTTAACTTGTGCTACTGAACCAATAACAAGATATTTGAGACAACTGGTGTTTTCAAGTTCGATTATTAAAGATTATCTGGAAGACACTTTGGACAAACAACCGGACGCACCTATATTATATGGACCTGTGGATACTTCTATATTTAATAGAGTTCCTCATGAAGTACAGATGTGGAGACAATTGGAAAAGTACGCTCAACTACATAAGAAATCAGTAAAACAGGAAGAAGAGGAAGATGGAGGAGAAGAATCAAGTGTTAGTGATGAAAATGAAAACAAGGAAAATATAAAGATGGAAACTTAAATGACAATGGTTAGTTTTTAAAACAATAACCAACATTTTGTGGGGTTAGGCCTATTGGGGACGGTGCCCACGTTAAATATACACCAACGCGCCAACAACTGTACGGCCTGGTATAAAAGTAGTACCTACCGTGGTGTGGAAATCAGTTGACCTCCTGACTTCGTAATGAGCAGACGTGTGACCTTCAAAATGGACAAGGGAGAAGAAGAACAAGTAAAGTCCAAGCCTGGTATTATTGAGTTTCAAGCGTTTCGTGGTAATGATGATAGATTCATTATAAAAGAACTTGTGTTTTTGGACATGAATACAAGTGTTCCTTATTCGTTTTTATTTAAACCACCATGTTCTTATTCGTCTTTAACTAGTAAAGCCGCTACTACCAACAGATGGATTTCAAAACACTTCCATCATATCGATTGGTATGATGGTTTTACAAGTTACACGGACTTGTATCACATTATGCATCACTTTTCAGACAAGTTTACCAATATTTACACAAAGGGGCTGGAAAAGAAAAGATGGATCGAAGGATTTACTCATGTTCCGGTTAATGATGTGGAATTGGATAAGAATTATCAATACATGCTGGAAACCATATGTATTTGTACAAAAAGCCCAGAACATGATAAAGATAGACATTGCGCTTTGAAAAATGCCTATAAACTCGCCTCTTACCTTCAAAGTGGGGAAGTGGGGAGTGGTGGGGGTAACGGAGAGTATATAAGTGGGGAGCAGACAGGGACCTGGCATGAGTATTACTCGAGATTCCGAGACGACAACATCTCCGAGCAAGAAGACGATCTGTAACCTGACCATGGCATCTCACCAGTTCCTTCAGACTTTGGTCGAGCAGTTCAATGCTCACTCCAAGTCAACAATATTACCTGTAAAGAAGTGCTCGGAACTAAAAGACGAGAAGCACTACATAATCCATGCTATGAAGAAGATGGAGACTACAGTTGGGGAGGCCATCTGCTGCAGTCTCAGCGAGGCACCGTTTACTCCGGGGGATGAACCAAAGTTCCAGGTGTACCTGCCCAAGAGATTCGTCCATCTTCTACAAAACGAGGATCTTCGCTCTATTCAACCCGGGTGTCTATACCTGGTGTCCCACGGCTGCACGGGTAGCAATTCTACAGAGTTGACCATCCACATCGCTGACAAGCAGCAGTGTTAGATTTAAGTTTTAATGTTGTACATATGTTGTTGTTGTAATGTTTTATAAATAAACGAATCATAAAAGACAAAAAAAAAATAAAAAAAACAAAAAAATGCAACATATCAATATGTGACAAACTTCACGTATTGATATGTTGCATTTTTTTTAAACTTCGCGGGTGACCTTGACCTTTGACCTTTGCATTTCACAATTACCCCCACTACCGTAATTACCTCCACTACCGCACTAGGATTCAAACCTGCTTGGATGCGAAAAACGGTCAGTCTGTTGCCAACTAGCAAACGATGAGCACCTTGTACGAGCTTTGCTTACAACGAGTTATAACTGACGCATCTTTATTCCAGACGGCTTTACGAGATAATATCCCTATAACAGTAAAACAGGATATCGAAGAGTACAAGAAAGATAATAGAGGGTATTCGGGATACTCCTGGTATAGGTTCCAAGACGGGGAAAAGTTTTGTAGGCCTTGTGGCAATGCTGCCGTCAGAGACCTTCGACGGTTCGTACAGGAAGGTGGTAGAAAACAGTTCGGATTTCTAGCACCGATGTTTAGATTTGAAAACTACAAGGACACCTGTGCTATTTGTTCCATCCCACTGTATCAATGGAAAAAGTTTAGAAGTGTTTAATTGGATCTTCCATACCCCCACCACCATTACCCCCACCACTTTTTCATGTACCTCTAAACGCTGTGCCTCGGCTTCATTTCTACTCCAGCAGCCGACCTAGTAACATCAGGATGTCTCTGAACGTCAGTTGCGCAAGTTACGAGGAGGTGAGCATCAAGACTCAGCAGGAGCTAAACGACTTGTACAAGGAGTTGCAGCTCATGGTGGCACGAGGCTACCGTATAAACGTGCAAGTTTACGCTTGCAACATACGGAACACCCGGCAGTCAAAAGAAGAGCCTGGACACTCCTCCACGGCTTCCTCACCGGCGTCGATGAAGACCGAGCCAGACAACTTGGACTACTTCAGCTGACTAGCAGTTGTCTTCCTTGTTCTTACAATAATAGAATATGTATATTTTTTCATTATATTAAAGAAGTAAAAGAGCAAAAACACCTATCTTGTTACTGACATATGAGCTCAGTAACAAGATAGGTTTTTTTAAAACACAATTTGGATGACCTTGAAACTTCCCCCTCCACTGCTTTGCTACCCCCACCGCTTGACTATTGATGTACATGGCACATCACAATTGGAAACCTCATTCCATCTTCAACAGCCAAACCGACAACATCAACAATGGCAAACCTACCAACGGATAAAACATGTCCTCACGTTTGCTGTGACTTCGTCCACGAGTTGGAGAAGAGGATGCAGGAGAGGGCGATACGAAGAAAGCAGATCCACTCAGAAAAATCATGATAGTCAACGGCTATCTTTTATTGTTCGGCCTTATTATGGTTGTACTTTTCATACTGTATGGCATAGTCACATGTGTCGGCAAGGTTGCAGAAGAAAACGCTCGCCACCATCAATTGGAAAGTTTCAATGTTACTTTGTAGGTTTTCCTTTTTTAAAACTCCGTTTGGATGACCTTGGAAATTCCCCCACTACTCCACCACACCCCCCACCACTTCACCATGTTCCTGCATGAGCATCACATCAACCGTCATTCCTTGTCCGACAAGCAACCATGGCAGACAACAACACCATCAGCCAAGCTGACTCCACTACTGATGTTGGTACAAGTACGGGTAGGACACTGTCGATCGATAGTGTACACTATTTGGAAACGATTTGCGAACGGATGAAGGAAATACTGCGGGACAACCCTGGGATCATAATACAAATGAATTTAAATTATGATTGGTCCCAAGTTAGAATGCAAGGGGACGATAACAACGGTCAACAATCTCCACAATATTCGCCCATGTCCCCGATCTACCCTTACGGCGAGTCTGACGTCGATGAAGATGAGGCTAATGAGGATGTGGGGGACAACGAGGCTGAAGAGGAGTAACCTTCATTCCTTTTTTTTAAAACCCAAATTGGATGACCTTGAGAATTCCCCCTCCACTATTTCCTTTTTTTAAAACCCAAATTAAATGACCTTGAAAATACCCCCTCCACATACTTTTGGTTTACCCCCTCTACTTTTCAATACTGTTACCACAGTCTGTAGCTCACATCATTCCTTGCTTAGCTATCATGGCGGACAGCACTCTTTCTCGAGTTGACTCCACTACGGATGAAGAATGGCCATTTTCCTGGAATGTTCATCTGCAAGACTCGGCAGAAGTGGATATGTTGCACGAGAAATTGGTGTATGTATTAAACGAAAACCCCAACATTGAATGTAGAATGACTATGGATTTCGATGCGACAGGGGTCCGCACTCAACCTTCCACTTCCAGCCAGCCTGAACCTCAGCTACAGCCGAAGAACTTTACACATCTTTACACTCCAATACGGCCGGAGGATGTGGTTATCAGCGAGGCAGACTCTACTACAAGTTATATTGAGCCAACGAATTGGAAGCTTGTTGTTGACACCTTACACAAGGTCGACTTAGTATGTGACAAATTAAAGGAATTGATGATGCAAGATCCTGGTCTTCGTTTTAAAATTGATTTGTTTTTCATCTGGGGAGCACCTGCACGGGGCTCTTCGTCTGACAGCTCTCTAAGTACAACGGACGAGGAGGAGGAGGACGACTAGTTATCTTTTTTAAAACTCCGTTTGGATGGCCTTGACCTTTCCCCCTCCACTGAGTTTATTTAAGGTGCACTCTCAATGACTGCAGCATCATTTCATCGCGCACCTTCACCACAGCAACATGGAGAGTCGACTCAACTACTGTTGCGAACAGAAATGTTTTTCATGGCCAAATGACATTGATGTTGCGGATGGCCTGGCGTGTAGAAAATGTGAAGCTTTTGGTCAATGCATGTGTAAGTGCAAGTCTTGGAAGAAGCCGAAACCAGAGTTGAAGACATTCCATGTGTACCAGATGAGAGGGCATAAGTACACTTGTTGCCCTGAACGTTGCATTGAATTCACACTAAAACAGCTAACTGGCTGCAAAATGTGCAACAATCATTTTGCAGGTTTTTGCAAACATTATTTAGGAGCGTGTCAGTACAGATCAACTTGGCATACCGAAGCACTCACTATCAATGAAATCGCTGTAGACTCACAAGAGTAGTCTTTCTACTCTTTGACTTTTTTTAAAACTCCGTTTGAATGACCTTGACCTTTCCCCTCCACTCGCCTTAGTTTATATAAGCTCCATTCCCACTGACCACGGCATCACTTCATCTTGCTCCCTCACTGAAGCAACATCAAGTATGGAAACTAAGCGTGTCTCATGTTGCGAGCATAAGTGTTTGGAGAAGCCAGGCGTCACGTATTGTGCAAAGAAGCGTTGGGAGGAAGAGACGGGGACAACCTATTGCTGTGAGGATAAGTGTTTCCTCTTACCAAAGTGGCAAGTGGATGGGCTGGCCTGCCGGCAATGTGAATGCTTCGGATGTTGCAGGTGTAGATGCAAGAACCAACAGCTGCCACCACCGGTACTACAAACTTTCAAAATCTACAAATCAAAATACTTTTATACTTGTTGTCCGCAGCGGTGTGTTAAGTTTCACTTCTCAAATCTTACCAATTGTCGGAAGTGCTACGGACAACCTGATGGATGGTGCAACCGTTTTCTGGACTCCTGCCGCTACAGATCGGATTGGTTTACAGATCCGTTGGAAATTGATGAAGTTGCCCAGGAAGCACAAGAGTAGTCTTTCTACTCTTTAACTTTTTTAAAACTCCGTTTGGATGACCTTGAGATTTCCCCCTCCACTTCCCCATATACCTAGAATACACATAGCCTAACAGTCAGTCGCTCGGTGACTGTCGTGGGGTGCGCATCGGTGTCGGCACTCCATTGTTAAGTTAAGTTTTCAAGGTCACAGTAATATCAAATTGTTGGTGTTGTGCTGGTTCAAGGTCACCTGAGGGATTACCGATTGCCCATTTAGGCAGAGTCATGTCAGAAACTCGAGTTTAACTTGGCACTTTTGCCGTTTCTCGTCGAAAATTCGCTCCAAGTGGTCAAGGTCACGGGGACTCGGACTGAAACTCGGAGCGTAGTGCGAGAAACGGCAAAAGTGCCAAAAAATTTTAGGTTTCGGCATGACCTTGACCTTAGTGGCGTCGGTGACGTCATTTTTATGACGTAAGGGGTGATGACGTCATCAGCACGTCATTTCTGTGACGTCATGGGTGTGACGTCATAGAAATGACGTCATTGGTGATGACGTCATCGATGACGCAATCGATGACGTCATCGATGACGTCATCGGTGAGGTCATTGACCTCGATGACGTCATCCCTCAGGTGACCTTGAACTGAGCCAGCACCAACAATTTGACACTACTTTCACCAATAATTCAAAGACTACTTGAAAATCGTGCGTCCACGGACCTCTCCCAAAAGCGGATGTCTGTTGATTATATTGAGAACATAAGATCGTTCAATGCGTCATTTACAATAGTTAG
Organism: Neoaliturus tenellus; assembly: GCA_030545055.2. NCBI lineage: Eukaryota > Metazoa > Arthropoda > Insecta > Hemiptera > Cicadellidae > Neoaliturus > Neoaliturus tenellus. The sequence continues at coordinate 110,920,186 of CM061533.1, forward strand.
CTCCAAGTGTCATTTGGATGACAGTGTTGCCAATGGTGTCTACAACTTCAAGATTCACAGCGCAATCTATCACCGTATTGGAGGGCTTATCCCTCACGACATTCATAATCCGAAATATGCTGGGTTATATTTTTACGGTGTCGACATTGCAGATCGAGAAAGATTCAACGATGTAGCAAACCAAAACTGTGACCCGCAAGTGATGAATGAAATTGCTTTACATTTGGCAGCGGTAAATCCATTCGTTCAATCTTTGAAGATGATGCGCGAAGTTGTTCAAGAAGCAGCTCCAGAAGAAACGGTAAGTGTTAGAATGTTTATTATGACTACTCCTAATCAAGTTTCTAGACGATACAATGATGCAAGGTGCACTGATGTCGCTGCAATCTTTAAATTTTACAAGGTGGCTCCACCTGGAGGATGAAGTTTGGTAGTGTGTCCCAAAGCTGAACAGCTACGCTTCGTTATGGACGTCGCTGATGGACTTAAAGCATTGACTGTGTGCGGTACATAGTCAATGCTGAAAGTCTACATAAAAGATGGAGAACACCAAGGCGGACTTCGTCGAGACAACCGTGTTTACACTCGCAATATTGTTTAAAGAGAAGATTTATAAGGTTTATTAATAACCTAAGTAATTTTTATCATTATTGAATTAACTAGATTTTTTTAAATAGCATCACTTAAGATTAACTGCCTACATGCATTGGTGGACAGAGTTTCTTCTTGACAGCGCACGATCTCGTGCGCCAGGTACGCTAGTAGGTACATTATTAAACAAATTTCAAACCCGCATGAGGTCTTTAATGTACAGGTTTCACATTAAAATACAAGTTCTAGACCAATGAGAGCTCACTGTTTGACGCAGGTAGTGTTTTAACAGTAAAAAAAAAAAAAATAAATAAATAAATAAACTTTATTTTGCCAAAAAATTCAAATACAGAAACAATACATTTCTTCAGTACAGGTACAAAACAAAACACAGTCCACATACAATACATTAAATAAAATACTTATTTTAAATTTATACTAGTACAAATAACTAAATAACAGATGAACAATTCTAATAACTGTGCTACAATTAGAGTAGAATTTATTAAATAAAAACAATATACCAATCAAAAAATACAAATGAAATACATGACAATATGAATAAATAACAGGCAAAATAAATAGGAATCCCCTAGGCAAAACCTGAATTGGGATCTCCATCATGTGTTTAAACAAAATGAATGTACTCGGTTAGCAGCGACACGTAACCCATAAAAAATTAAACATGGAAAAAATTAATTAAAAATAACATAACATACTGTGCTAAAATATATGGAGATTATTTCCCTGAATTCGTAATAGTAAAAAACACCCTTCACCCTCACATCAAATAATTCAGGCCTAATTATGTATACTACTAAAAAATCAATAAACAATATAAGATGTTGACAAAATATTTTTAAAATTTTGAAATATATATGTACAAAAAACACATACGGAATACAAATAAGTAAGTGCAAGGTATTAAATGTTTCAAGTCTTAACCTATTTCACTATTTTCAATATGAAGTCAACAATTTCTTGTTCAAAAAGCCATTTTTTCAATTTTAAAAAAAACTCTCTTTTTGTTGAGCAGTTGCCAATTTTGTAAATAATTGTATTAAATAATCGTGGTGCAACACTACTGTAAAAAATTTGATGTATAGTTAAATTAGACTTAGTAATTAGTAATATAATTAGTAATTAGTAAATAGTAAGTAATTACGCAGTTCGCACATCAGGTGATTGTAAATATAGTCACTGCAGTGCGATTCAGGTTTTAGTTGCTTGTACATCCAACCTCAAAAGAGAGTGATATGTGAGTGAAAAGGGAGTGATATATGTTGCAGATACCATTGTTAGGCTACATTAACACACATATGTATATTTAATACCAGTTGACTCGTAGACTGAATAGTAATATATAATAAATTATGATATAATACTATACTGTCCCTTTTTTCTGTCTTGCACTTAAACAAATTATTTAATTAGACCTATTTTGAACTGTTCATCCATGAGTATGGTTAGTATAATTAATTATTGCCAAAGTTTGTTGTCTGCTTTGATTAGTTACCTAAAATCTGCAGTGGTTAGATAAATAAATATAAATAAATAAATAAATAAAATTGTCTTTTATTCAGTGCGTTTTTCATGTAACATGATTTTCAAAACAACTCCAGTCATATTTGTACATAAATAAAAATTAATAGCTAAACATAATGTGCCATAAATACAAACTTATAATAAATAAAATAAAGAACAGTTTCAGTTGAAAACAAAGTTAATTTTTATAAAAAGCGCCCTCTTCGTACAACAAGTCAAGAAGTGCCCTCTTAAATTCATTTGTACTCAGGCAACTCCCCAACCTGGACAACAGCATATTTAAAGTTTTTGGGGCAAAATAAGAAATTCCTCTCCTATCCCCTTCACAGCGAACACGTGGCAACTCAAGCATGGTGTCCTGCCTCATAATTAATAAGATATCATAATAAGATTCATATAATTAATGGATGGAACAAATAGAGCGGTAAAATAATCTAAACATATTTTAGAAGTATTAAAAATAACTCTTTTCCTTTTTACTACGTCATAAAGCATACATTACATTTTTAGATATTCTCCCCATCATCTATGATCCATATAAATACCAAAATCCTTTTACGCCTAGTTTTTTTTTGTTTTTTTTTTTTTTGTGGGAAGGAGGTTAAAATGCGTTTACGCACTCTGAAAGGTTCATTGTCCCTTTAGGAGTGCCGGACTCCCGCGGGCTCCTTGTCCCACGGACTACCGGCTAAAAAACCCCCTCGTCTCCTAGGACACTATCCTGGAACTGTTTAGCACATTACTTCAGGCTAGGCCTTTAATGCTACGCCACTAGGGCTTTCCTCGTCGGGTTATGCAACGGTTAAGGCTGATCAAGGTCGACCTTTTTAGCTCGAAGTAGGGCTTCAACGAAACGCTGTACGCAGTTCCAGGTGTCCTCTCCCTGGAGCATTGCTCCAATGATGTTGTCTGAAATAAAAAAAAACATCTCCCATTTACGCCTAGTAATTTTCCTCGTGGATATAACAAATGCATATCACATAAACTTCCTTAAATATGATTTTATTTCAGGAGTAGAATAATAAAGCAAACGTCCCATCTGATTCCACCAGTACCATTATTTGTTTCTCAAAAAAAGATTTAACCGGAACTGTGTCTAACTGTATAGAAGTTAATAAATCACTTTTTCTTTTTTAATCTAAGCTCTGTAAACAAATCTTATTATTATAAAAAATATATTTGACAATAAGTTAAATTATATTGTAAAAGACTTCATACTTTCTAAAGCTCTTAAATTCTTCTTTGAGTGATTTATAAGTTCTCGTTTGAGTAGTGTAAAATTGCGGCCGCTGGCCCAGTTCAAGGTCACCTGAGGGATGACGTCATCGAGGTCAATGACCTCACCGATGACGTCATCGATGACGTCATCGATGACGCAATCGATGACGTCATCACTAATGACGTCATTTCGATGACGTCACACCCATGACGTCACAGAAATGACGTGCTGATGACGTCATCACCCCTTACGTCATCAAAACGACGTCACCGACGCCACTAAGGTCAAGGTCACGCAGAAACTTAAAATTTTTTAGCACTTTTGCCGTTTCTCGCACTACGCTCCGAGTTTCAGTCAGAGTCCCCGTGACCTTGACCACTTGGAGCGAATTTTCGACGAGAAACGGCAAAAGTGCCAAGTGAAACTCGAGTTTCTGACATGACTCTGCCTAAATGGGCAATCGGTTATCCCTCAGGTGACCTTGAACCAGTACAACGCCCGCAATTTCATGTTACTGTGACCTTGAACACTTAACAACGGAGCGCCGACACCGATGCGCACCCCACGACAGCCACCGAGTGACTGACTGTCAGGCTCCGTGTACTCTAGGTATATGGGGAAGTGGAGGGGGAAATGTCAAGGTCATCCAAATGGAGTTTTAAAAAAGTTGAAGAGTAGAAAGACTACTCTTGTGCTTCCTGGGCGACCTCATCAATTTCCAACGGATCTGTAAACCAATCCGATCTGTAGCGGCAGGAGTCCAGAAAACAGGTGCACCACCCATCAGGTTGTCCGTAGCACTTCCGACAATTGGTAAGATTGGAGAAGTGAAATTTAATACACCGCTGCGGACAACAAGTATAAAAGTATTTGGATTTGTAGATTTTGAAAGTTTGTAGTACCGGTGGTGGCAGCTGTTGGTTCTTGCATCTACACCTGCAACATCCGAAGCATTCACATTGCCGGCAGGCCAGCCCATCCACTTGCCACTTTGGTAAGAGGAAACACTTATCCTCACAGCAATAGGTTGTCCCCGTCTCTTCCTCCCAACGCTTCTTTGCACAATATGTGACGCCTTGTATCTCCAAACACCTATGCTCGCAACATGAGATGCGCTTACTTTCCATAGTTTATGTTGCTTTGACGAGGGAGCACGATGAAGTGATGCTGTGGTCAGTGGGAATGGGGTTTATATAAACTAAGGTGGGTGGAGGGGGAAAGGTCAAGGTCATCCAAATGGAGTTTTAAAAAAGAAAAGAGTAGAAAGACTACTCTTGTGTATCTATAGCGATTTCATTGATAGTGAGTGCTTCTGTATGCCAAGTTGATCTGTACTGACAGGCTCCTAAATAATGTTTGCAAAAACCTGCAAAATGATTGTTGCACAATTTGCAGCCAGTTAGCTGTTTTAATGTGAATTCAATGCAACGTTCAGGGCAACAAGTGTACTTATGCCCTCTCATCTGGTACACATGGAATGTCTTCAACTCCGGTTTCGGCTTCTTCCAAGACTTGCACTTACACATGCATTGACCAAAAGCTTCACATTTTCTACACGCCAGGCCATCCGCAACATCAATGTCATTCGGCCATGAAAAACATTTCCGTTCGCAACAGTAGTTGAGTTGACTCTCCATGTTGCTGTGGTGAAGGTGCGCGATGAAATGATGCTGCAGTCATTGAGAGTGCACCTTAAATAAACTCAGTGGAGGGGGAAAGGTCAAGGCCATCCAAACGGAGTTTTAAAAAAGATAACTAGTCGTCCTCCTCCTCCTCCTCATCCGTTGTACTTAGAGAGCTGTCAGACGAAGAGCCCCGTGCAGGTGCTCCCCAGATGAAAAACAAATCAATTTTAAAACGAAGACCAGGATCTTGCATCATCAATTCCTTTAATTTGTCACATACTAAGTCGACCTTGTGTAAGGTGTCAACAACAAGCTTCCAATTCGTTGGTTCAATATAACTTGTAGTAGAGTCTGCCTCGCTGATAACCACATCCTCCGGCCGTATTGGAGTGTAAAGATGTGTAAAGTTCTTTGGCTGTAGCTGAGGTTCAGGCTGGCTGGAAGTGGAAGGTTGAGTGTGGACCCCTGTCGCATCGAAATCCATAGTCATTCTACATTCAATGTTGGGGTTTTCGTTTAATACATACACCAATTTCTCATGCAACATATCCACTTCTGCCGAGTCTTGCAGATGAACATTCCAGGAAAATGGCCATTCTTCATCCGTAGTGGAGTCAACTCGAGAAAGAGTGCTGTCCGCCATGATAGCTAAGCAAGGAATGATGTGAGCTACAGACTGTGGTAACAGTATTGAAAAGTAGAGGGGGTAAACCAAAAGTACGTGGAGGGGGTATTTTCAAGGTCATTTAATTTGGGTTTTAAAAAAAGGAAATAGTGGAGGGGGAATTCTCAAGGTCATCCAATTTAGGTTTTAAAAAAAAGGAATGAAGCTTACTCCTCTTCAGCCTCGTTGTCCCCTGCATCTTCATCAGCCTCATCTTCATCGACGTCAGACTCGCCGTAAGGATAGATCGGGGACATGGGCGAATATTGTGGAGATTGTTGACCGTTGTTGTCGTCCCCTTGCATTCTAACTTGGGACCAATCATAATTTAAATTCATTTGTATTATGATCCCAGGGTTGTCCCGCAGTATTTCCTTCATACGTTCGCAAATTGACTCCAAATAGTGTACACTATCGATCGACAGTGTCCAACCCGTACTTGTACCGACATCAGTAGTGGAGTCAGCTTGGCTGATGGTGTTGTTGTCTGCCATGGTTGCTTGTCGGACAAGGAATGACGGTTGATGTGATGCTCATGCAGGAACATGGTGAAGTGGTGGGGGGTGTGGTGGAGTAGTGGGGGAATTTTCAAGGTCATCCAAACGGAGTTTTAAAAAAAAGGAAAACTTACAAAGTAACATTGAAACTTTCCAATTGATGGTGGCGAGCGTTTTCTTCTGCAACCTTGCCGACACATGTGACTATGCCGTACAGTATGAAAAGTACAACCATAACAAGGCCGAACAATAAAAGATAGCCGTTGACTATCATGATATTTTCTGAGTGGATCTGTTTTCTTCTTATCGCCCTCTCCTGCATCCTCTTCTCCAACTCGTGGACGAAGTCACAACATGCGTGAGGACATCTTTCATCTGTTGGTAGGTTTGCCATTGTTGATGTTGTCGGTGTGGCTGTTGAAGATGGAATGAGGTTTCCAATTGCGATGTGCCATGTACACCAATAGTCAAGTGGTGGGGGTAACAAAGCAGTGGAGGGGGAAGTTTCAAGGTCATCCAAATTGTGTTTTAAAAAAACCTATCTTGTTACTGAGCTTATATGTCAGTAACAAGATAGGTGTTTTTGCTCTTTTACTTCTTTAATATAATGAAAAAATATACATATTCTACAATGGTTAGGACAAGAAATACAACTGCTAGTCAGCTGAAGTAGTCCAAGTTGTCTGGCTCGGTCTTCATGGACGCTGGTGAGGAAGCCGTCGAGGAGTGTCCAGGCTCTTCCTTTGACTGCCGGGTGTTCCGTATATTGCAAGCGTAAACTTGCACATTTATACGGTAGCCTCGTGCCACCATCAGCTGCAACTCCTTGTATAAGTCGTTTAGCTCCTGCTGAGTCTTGATGCTCACCTCCTCGTAACTTGCGCAACTGACGTTGAGAGACATCCTGATGTTGCTAGGTTGGCTGCTGGAGTAGAAATGAAGCCGAGGCACAGCGTTTGGAGGTACATGGAAAAGTGGTGGGGGTGATGGTGGTGGGGGTATGGAAGATGCAATTAAACACTTCTAAACTTTTTCCATTGATACAAAGGGATGGAACAAATAGCACAGGTGTCCTTGTAGTTTTCAAATCTAAACATTGGTGCTAGAAATCCAAACTGTTTTCTACCACCTTCCTGTACGAACCGTCGAAGGTCTCTGACGGCAGCATTGCCACAAGGCCTACAAAACTTTTCCCCGTCTTGGAACCTATACCAGGAGTATCCCGAATACCCTCTATTATCTTTCTTGTACTCCTCGATATCCTGCTTTACTGTTATAGGGATATTATCTCGTAAAGCCATCTGGAATAAAGATGCGTCAGTTATAACTCGTTGTAAGCAAAGCTCGTACAAGGTGCTCATCGTTTGCTAGTTGGCAACAGAATGACCGTTTTTCGCATCCAAGCAGGTTTGAATCCTAGTGCGGTAGTGGGGGTAATTACGGTAGTGGGGGTAGTTGTGAAATGCAAAGGTCAAAGGTCAAGGTCACCCGCGAAGTTTAAAAAAAAATGCAACATATCAATACGTGAAGTCTGTCACATATTGATATGTTGCATTTTTTGTTTTTTTTATTTTTTTTGTCTTTTATGATTCGTTTATTTATAAAACATTACAACAACAACATATGTACAACATTAAAACTTAAATCTAACACTGCTGCTTGTCAGCGATGTGGATGGTCAACTCTGTAGAATTGCTACCCGTGCAGCCGTGGGACACCAGGTATAGACACCCGGGTTGAATAGAGCGAAGATCCTCGTTTTGTAGAAGATGGACGAATCTCTTGGGCAGGTACACCTGGAACTTTGGTTCATCCCCCGGAGTAAACGGTGCCTCGCTGAGACTGCAGCAGATGGCCTCCCCAACTGTAGTCTCCATCTTCTTCATAGCATGGATTATGTAGTGCTTCTCGTCTTTTAGTTCCGAGCACTTCTTTACAGGTAATATTGTTGACTTGGAGTGAGCATTGAACTGCTCGACCAAAGTCTGAAGGAACTGGTGAGATGCCATGGTCAGGTTACAGATCGTCTTCTTGCTCGGAGATGTTGTCGTCTCGGAATCTCGAGTAATACTCATGCCAGGTCCCTGTCTGCTCCCCACTTATATACTCTCCGTTACCCCCACCACTCCCCAATTCCCCACTTTGAAGGTAAGAGGCGAGTTTATAGGCATTTTTCAAAGCGCAATGTCTATCTTTATCATGTTCTGGGCTTTTTGTACAAATACATATGGTTTCCAGCATGTATTGATAATTCTTATCCAATTCCACATCATTAACCGGAACATGAGTAAATCCTTCGATCCATCTTTTCTTTTCCAGCCCCTTTGTGTAAATATTGGTAAACTTGTCTGAAAAGTGATGCATAATGTGATACAAGTCCGTGTAACTTGTAAAACCATCATACCAATCGATATGATGGAAGTGTTTTGAAATCCATCTGTTGGTAGTAGCGGCTTTACTAGTTAAAGACGAATAAGAACATGGTGGTTTAAATAAAAACGAATAAGGAACACTTGTATTCATGTCCAAAAACACAAGTTCTTTTATAATGAATCTATCATCATTACCACGAAACGCTTGAAACTCAATAATACCAGGCTTGGACTTTACTTGTTGTTCTTCTCCCTTGTCCATTTTGAAGGTCACACGTCTGCTCATTACGAAGTCAGGAGGTCAACTGATTTCCACACCACGGTAGGTACTACTTTTATACCAGGCCGTACAGTTGTTGGCGCGTTGGTGTATATTTAACGTGGGCACCGTCCCCAATAGGCCTAACCCCACAAAATGTTGGTTATTGTTTTAAAAACTAACCATTGTCATTTAAGTTTCCATCTTTATATTTTCCTTATTTTCATTTTCATCACTAACACTTGATTCTTCTCCTCCATCTTCCTCTTCTTCCTGTTTTACTGATTTCTTATGTAGTTGAGCGTACTTTTCCAATTGTCTCCACATCTGTACTTCATGAGGAACTCTATTAAATATAGAAGTATCCACAGGTCCGTATAATATAGGTGCGTCCGGTTGTTTGTCCAATGTGTCTTCCAGATAATCTTTAATAATCGAACTTGAAAACACCAGTTGTCTCAAGTATCTTGTTATAGGTTCAGTAGCACAAGTTAAAATGAAAAACTCCTCTCGATTAAGTTGAATTTTGTTATCATGTCTTGTTGTGTCTCTAAACCGTAGCTGATGATCACCACGTTGTTTAATGATATCAATTTCCACATTTGAATCCAAAAGTCCTACTCTTGTCTTTCTTCCAAACATGTTACTACTTAAATAGCATTCTAGTAGATGCAAATGTTTCATAAACGATTCCCAAGCACTGTCCGTAAACAAAATCATTTTGGGTCCATGAGTTAAAATTACAGTAGGGGAATAATCTGTAGATTTCATAACACCGATTAAAACACTTTTATCCAAACTGGAAGAGATTGGGTAAAATATTCGCAAAAATACCTCACTCAATATGTTTGGAGAAATATTATCTTCAATATCCCTTTTTCTCTTTTGTATAGTCTTTCTTCTTTTACCTTTTTCTTCAACATTATTACTGGCGTGAAGTTGTCCGCAAACGTTTTGTTCACCTCCTTCCTGGTGACCTTGAGGATCTAAAAACTCAGATATCTCCTTCTCAATATCTACCACATTTTCAGGTGTACCACTAGGAGAAGCCATATTGAATACGATGCTACCCATACAACAGTAGGCAACAAACTGATGAGGAGCGGTCTGTACGCTCTGCTTTTATACTCGCGGAATGAAACAAAACCGGTTCTTACAATACATTTTTAACAATTCCAGTTAAAGGTGTGTATGTTACGATTTTATCATGTAGAATTAAACAGTATGCAGTTGTATTAGCCGGTATAGCATCGTTGAATTCCATTTCTATTTTTATATCCACACTTGAAGACTTTACTGATTCATTTTGTTTAGAACAATCGATTACAACTATTGGGTAGGCATCGAAATATTTGTCAGGTGGTAATAAAGGTGTATTTGTTTTACCGTAATATGAACTTTGGAATCTCGCGTACATATCGTACAATATACTGTATTTCTTCTTAGTGAATGACACATTTAAATTGTCGTATGGAAAGAATTGTGAATTTAAATAAACTTTAATATTTTTCAAGTCACAATGATCAAATTGTCCTGCATGTTTAGTAATGGCGTCTCTTCTACCTGTTTGTAAACCAAATATAATATACCTGGCTCGTTCTACATAATTCGATGTTTTAACAGTCCAAGTGTGTCGATCCGTAGTAGGTAAACTGGGATGCTCATGAAATTCCCAACTTCTAAATGGAATAACAATATCACGATCGGCTTTTAATTTTCTTAAAAGTAGCATTCTATGCTCGTCAGCCAATTTAACATGTGGAACTCTCCATACAATTTTGTCTAATTTTAATTTCCATTCTAAAGTCGCATCTGTAGTAGCATCTGCAGCTTTAATAATGTCTTTATCGTTAGAAGATCTCAACAAAACTAATTCTTGTTTAACGTTTAATATTATTTTCCTATAATCTTCAGCAAAACCAAGCAGCAAACGTAATGGAATATGAAAATCAAAATATCCATTTGGATTTGGAGTGATCGTGTCAATCGTAGGTAATACCCATCCGGCAGGTTTAAGTAAATTGGTTTCATTGGGTGTTATAGATGTTAATCCTTTTAAAGTTGTCGTAATACCTACTTTTTTAGTGGAATCAACTGTTACACCTGATATTTCATATCTAATTTCATCAAATAGGAAAGCCATAGGATTATTTATAAATGGAACTGTTGTACCAACAGTAGTACCGTCCTTTTTAGTAACTTTTCCTTCAATATACAAGTAACTTTCACATGGTAGTGTGTAAATGTCTTGATTTTGTATGGGAATACGAATTTCATCGTTATTGTTTAATTTCGATGAAGTGTAAGGGTTGTGGGTGTGATATTCTTTTTCCCATAGGGTTTCGTCGAATGTTGGACCCTGCGCTATATCCAGTATATCCATACTCGGTTAATTTTAATCCAATTCTCTCTAAGAAACGAATGTTCTCGCGTGTTAACTCCTCCACAGCCGAAGAGCTACTAATGCGGTTTCCCGTAGGTTGTTCGCTTTTAAATGTTAAACCCATGGTTTTGTATTAAAGTGTCGATTTTAAATGTAATCTAATCGTAATAGGCTCTTCTCTGAAGTCTACCAAGTTACCGTCTTGATCCAATACGCTCAACACGATGTCTGAAATGAAAGTGGTGTTCAACGGTAGATATACCAGGTTTTGTGGCTTTTCAACAATTTTAAATCCAGGTGGTACACTTGGGTAAAAAGTATGTATGATGTGGGTGTTAGCCCCATCCCTGTAAGCACCTTGTATAATGTTACAAGTTATGTCTATACTATTGACTTTTAATATTGTTACTGTTTTCTTACCGGAATGTGTTACATCTGGTTCTAAAACAGGCTCATCGTTGGAAAATCCTAATAAATCACCAATTGAGTTTGGTTGAGTGAAATCTATATAATATTTGGAAGTAATTTCAGCTTTCATCGTATTATTATTACCTTTTAATGTTATATTGTCTTTTCCCATTTTAGTTTGCAAAAATTCATTTATATGATCAATTTCATAAGAACCTGTGGGTAACCTGCACTCTTGTAAGTCTGTAAATTTTCCACTGGCATCCTTTCCCTTATAATAATGCAATACGTTATTTTTACCTTCCGTAACATTGGGGATAGAGTTGTAAGTTGTAAAATCCAATAGTGCCGCCTCCCAAAACCTTCCTTTTTGCAAGCGTAACGCTGGAAAAAGGATACTTCGTAAAGTGGACGATTTTCCTGTTAATGATACCGTATAGGAAGACATCTCAATAGTGACTGATACTTTTAGCTAGAAATTCCAAACATAAATGGCCGCATATTGAAGTATTATCAGGTTGTTCTCTTTTATAGTTATAATATATGTTTTTAGCAGATTTAAAGTAATTTTGAAGTTCTTTTGGTGGTGGCAAATTACCGAAACTATCAAAATAATATACATTGTTATTTAGTTTCTTATAACAAACCCAATGGGTGCCAGGCCCTTCAGTATTATCCAAATTTACAATTCCAGTCTCATTTTGCCACATTTTCTTTGGTAAACTGTCTTTCATAAACACTCCGCGGAAAAATGGTATTTTTAAACAGGAAATATATTTAAATAATTCAATATTGGTTAATGCTTTATGTGGTATGACCAATTGATTTCTTTCATTTAATACGCACGATAAGGTCTTAGGTAAAGACCTGCCCCGTTTTTTACCATTGACCACACGGTGGGCTTCTTCCTGCCTTTTCTAGTAGATCGTCGTCTTCTTTTTATATTTCCTCCATGTTTTCTTGTGGTTGACCTCCTTTTTACTCTCCTTCTCCTCCTTCTTCCACCTCCTACTGCTGTTTTAGCCTTCATACCTGCTGTTACTGCTAAAGCTGCTGCTTTTTCTGCTATGCTAGCGTCACTTGATTTTACTCGTTGCCAAGCTATGTCCGCAAGCTTTTTGTCAGCTCTTGATCTATTTTTTGAATCGGCAAACGTGGAATATGCGATATCGTGTTCTTTACAAGCCTGATCTAACTTATTTATGCCAGGATCGCCTCTTTCCAGTCGTTTTTTCAATTTAGTTCCTGGTCCGCAATACTGATAACCTCCCGGTATATGAAATTCGTATGGTAATGCGTCTATTGCTCTATTTACTATGGATCCTACTGGAATTCGTTTTAAAGCTTTACTTAACAGAGAAACCGCTGTGGACGTGATCCCACCTCCTCTCCTTACAGTGTCTCTATATGGACTGATGTACTGGAACGTCATTATTGTCCTTTTATAATCGCAATGTACAACTTATGTGTTACCTCTATGACAAGTTGGACATAAATGAAGTCGTTTATTGTGTTCTTTTATTAAATATCAAAATCACCCCAATCCGATGATCTAAACTTTTTTGTATGAGGGTTGATAAAATAGTTTTGAACAATTTCCCGTTTAATCCAAGTACCTCTCTCAGATTCCAACAAAGGAGTACGACCTGAACGAATACCAATAAGATTGTATACATCAAATAATGCATTTCCTAAAACTTTTACAAGAAAATTAACAGTGACAGCATTATCCACATGTTCAGGGTCTTTAAGGTCTGTTATACGTTTATTATTACAAGTATACACTTTGCTATCCATTTGTGATAATGTGATAGCCTGTCCTACAGTTGCAGCATCATTTGCTTCTCTTCCTTGCGCCATGTTTGTTAATTTTTTATTACCACATATAAAAAACGCATAGTAATTATTTGGATCTAGATGTACTGTTTGTCCTAAGGCAGCCGCGTCTCTATCTGCATGACCCCATGACACATTTGATAACCTTCCATGCCTGCAATCCCAATAAGCGTTTTTGTATGTCAATAAACGAAATTTTTCATTACCTTGAATAAAGTCATCCCCTTGCTTTGATAATACTTCATCTCGTTTTGCAAATCCAGTTGTTTCTTGTTTTAAAGTCTCTTTCATTTGACCCACTGTTGCACCATCAGATGGTGCTGAACCATCTTTTACATTCGCCAAACAATTGCCAAGACAATCGATAACTCCCACATCACGTATGACACAATGATCTTTTATATATTTGAGATTTACAGCATCATTTTCATTTTTTGGATAACCTATATCGTTAATAACAAATTTATAAAAAGAAAATCCATCTTTTGTCTTTTCAGGTATCAAAGAATGTAAATAGCGTCTATTTACGCTGTCTTTTGCATCTTTAGGGTCATCTACGTTGGATATACGTTTATTGTTGGCACTATACGTTTTCCCATTGAATTTTAACGTATTTTTTAATTCAGATGACAAATAACCTTTGTTTATCGCATCACCGTTTTGATTTGGTTTACCAACGTTGATAATTCTATGATCTTCTGCGTCATATGTGTTATTTTGTAGTTTTAATGTTGGCGATATCTTTTCCTTTAATATTTTTAGATTTATTGCATCGTTTTCATCCGTAGGATCTTTTATGTTTTTTAACCTTTTATTACTCATATCATAATCTCCATCAGGTGTTTGTGGTAAACCAGCACTTCTTTTTAAACTATTGGCATAATATAACCCATCCGAGGAGTAACGTCCGAACTTGTCGACACTCATGGTGCAACTGAATAGTATTCTAGGGAGTAACGCATTTTTATGAGATTACCCCACGGTTTCGGAGTTCATCCACTAAAGCCACCCATTCGTTTTCCAATCCAGTATGACCCGCTTCTTTAGCTTCATGTATTAGTTTCATTCTATCCACCAATTTATTGATATTATTGTAATAAATCACATTTGTGTTATATAGTTTCTTCATTAAACCTGTACCCGTAACGGACTTACTTCTTTTTCTTCGTTCCTGAGCACTTACATCCAAAGTGGATGCCATAAATCTTCGTTTTACAGGTTTTCTTTGTGTTAACGGCATTGTTTGTCTTCTAGTTGGTATTAACTTGGATACAAATTCTTTATATTTTAAAGACTTAGATCTAAAAGGAGGCTGGTCAGGTAAATACTTTCTCCTATATGCATTTGTCTGTTCCAAAATATTTTTATATGCTTCCATATCTTTTTCTTTCACTACCGATACTGAAGGCTTATTTTCAAATAATAATTCAAATAATCCTTTTGTGCCCTTATACCTTTGATCACCAATGACAATATTATCATGTTCGTCAACGTTTAACGGGCTATTACCTATCATTAAACCGTCTTCTGTTAATCTCGCTCCATAACTATGGTAATTCTTATTAGGAATTGTTCCGAGTAACATTTTTACCATGTATTTCCTTCCTAAAGGTCCTTTGTTATGAATGTTTTCACCCAACAAGCTTATGTTTGACGGACCTTCCCTTGTCTCTTCTTCTTTTTCCTTTTCACTAGCAGTTGATACAACTTCATGTCCTCTTTTGGCTTTTACTTCATATAATTCTTTTATTCCACTATAGTCCGGTGATTCTAGCTCTCTTTCGGGTTCTCCACCTGTAAAACCACTATACGTAGAGGATTCCGGGTCTTCATCACTAAACTCTTCTGATTTTACATTTTCTCTTTCAAACTTCGTAATAGGTGCAATCGCATCTCCTTCCAATACGGGTTTAGCAAATTTTTTGTTTAATTGTTTCAAGGGTTCAGTAATAGGTTTAAAAGTAGATTCAAGGAATTTCTCCCTCTCGCTAATACCTAGTTTCAATGCTCTGTTTTTAGCCCGAATAGAATCACTAAGTGATTTTATTTCTTTTACTAATTTTTCTTGGTTAACCATGTTTGTAGCAAGACGTGTTGTACAACAATGAATGTGTTATACCGCGTTTAATGTATTAATATAAATTTATCAAATCCTATCCTGTATCGACCATTGTTTAGCGTTTGTTCCTTCATAATTGTTAGGAACCCATACTTTTCAGCCCAAGCCTTTCCACACAACTCTTTAAATCGTTCAAATGTCATATCCGCATTTACATGATCAAAATATATATGTTTTAGGTTGGTTTCGTCCTGTTTAAATACAATTAACATGTTTGCATTGTCTCTAATGAGTTGTTTAGGTATTTTGCTGTAAGTTTGGCCAATATAAATGCTATCTATGTTGTTATGTCGACCCATAGCGAAGTAATTCCTTATTGTGTTTTGGTTTTCACAAGATACATCGTCGAATATAAATATGGAGAATGGTTTAGCTTCTTGTGGCTGCATGACACTCTCGCTTGCATTAAACTTTAAATATTTAACTTCAGGCACATTAGTCAGTATTTTTTCCAATAATTGATACTTTGGTTGTTGTAGTGATTTTGAAAATACATATAGATTGTTAAATCGTAATCCTTTAGGGTTTGTAATCAAATTGAATACTACATTAGTTTTTCCACAGTTGGAAGGTCCGGTAACCAGACAACGAACGGTGTTTGGTAACAAATTGCCATGCTTCCCACTATTGAATTCTGAATTATCCACTGTGAGTTCATCTATATTATTAATAGTAAAACTCTCTTTTTGTGGTACTATCTCCATCCTTTGTAATGGTTCAACCTAAAATGATTCTCTATCGTTATATCAAATCCTTTTTAGGTATCCAAGAATCTTCCGTCTTATTAAATCCTAACCATCGTACTTTGACCTTATCTTTTTTCCGTTGCAACACCTTTTCAACTAAATATACATCGCCTACTGTTGATTTTAACATTTCATGTCCATAAAACCCTCCTTCAAGCAATTGTCCTTTATTATCTTTTAAAATATATGTCTCAGGTACTGTAGGTTGTACTTTGAATACAGTAAAAACCTCATTGGTCCAATTTGGCAGGTATCTTTTACTGAATACACCTTTATATTTACTTATTCGCACTTTATCACCCACATTAAATTTTTTAGGCTTTAGTTTTTCAACTTTTGGTTTAGTATTCGTTTTTATACGTTTTAATACAAGGTTTTCATTTTTACTAGTTACTTGGTTTGGTTTCATCCCGATAGTCCTCTGAAATTTGTTATTGTAATCGTTTATAAGTTTTGGTAACATATCAATCCATATGTGCGATCCTCTGTTGGAAAACATTTTATACATTGCACTTTTTAAAGTTCTGTTGAATCTTTCGATTATTGAGGCTTTTACTTCTGAATTGGTTGAATAATGGTTTATATTGTGTTTTTTCATTAAATTTGCAAATTCCTTATTAAAATATTCTTTTCCATCATCTGTTTGTAAATGTTTAATAGTATGTTTGTCTCTTTGTATAGCTGTTTCCATTGCTTTTGTAACACTTTTGCCACTTTTATCTTTTAGTGGTAAAGCATCTGCCATTTTTGAAAAACAGTTAATAACAGTCAATATGTATTTATATCCTTTATTTTGTTTGCTATAAGGAATCATTTCGATTAAATCCGCTTGATATAAATCATTAATTCCTTTTATCACCGTATTTCTTCGTGGAAACTTTCTTCTTGCAGGTTTATGAAGTTCGTTGACAATTTGTTGCTTTAAGTCCTTCATATTGCAGGTTTCAATGTTTGTTGTATCACATGTATAATCACAATGAATGTTGTTTTAAATATTCACATCATTTATATGGGTCAAGGTCATCCAAACTTGTGTAAAAAAATGGGGAACACGGCGTTGGACTTGCCGTGTTCCCCATTTTTTTACGGAAGGAGAAAGGAATAAGGTCGTAGTTGTAGAAGGACGAAGAATAGGTTACTAGTTGATAGGGTTTAGAGAGTAGTGGCCAAAAGGAAGAGTATGGATTTTGTCGGGCATAATGTATCTTTTATCATCCCGAGCTGACAACGCTTTTTTAATTTCGGTGACACTGTAGACTTGATGCTTGAAGCTTCGGATATTGTTGAATGTTGCTGATATCGTAGTATCTTCAAACAAACAAGTCTTGTAGTGGTCAAATGTCACGTGTTTTTTCAAATAAGATGTCTTCACTCCTTTTGCTTTCTTCACTGTCGGTGTGTTGTTCTCGTGGTACATCTTAAATGAATACAATTTCGCCATCAGCACCACTATTTCTTCTAAAGGCATTCCATTTGCTTCATCTTTGAATTTTCCAATTACTTTTTTATATTTTTCATTAAAATTTGGATGGTTTTTCGGATAGTCAGAAAAATCGAAATCTTCTTTGTATGGAAAAGTCCTTAGGTCTTCATACATGTCCAAAGTCTTTATCCAGTAGATAAACGCGTCCGTATCCATGTATGCGACTCCAATGTTTTCCCTTCCGTAATGTTTAACCATTTTGTTATAATGGAAATCATACATCAGGGTTTTACTTATATCCAAAATCGACATACCTATGTATAACGGACGGTCCATGACTATTGTTGTTTTCTTCATACTGACAGCGACTAGATTTTCGTTTATAATCATGGATGTTCCGAAATTTGGTTTTTGCACTAATTTTTCCAATTTCCTAGGATCACTCACTAATTTTACATTTTTGTGTTTTCTTTTGTTCTCCAAGGTCTTCCCAAAGATGGCATTGTTCATTAATTTATAGAAGTCCTTTTCAAATGCTGTTGTCGCTGCAGCTCTTCTTGCAGTGTTGGAATCAATATATGGTTTCAACCAACAAGACTGGGTGAATTCAATTGCTCTATGAATTCTCACTATACGTAGACCCAATTCAAGAGCCTGTTGAACTACCCAGTAGTGAGCCACATAGCGATCCTTATTCTCCAAGGTCATCATCAATTTTGGCCATCTTCCTGTCGGTGAAACTTCAGTCTTGGCTAGGAGAGGCAAGTCGTAGTGATGGTCATGAAGGTGCTCTGGATATTCGAAATCACAGTCCAAAATATAGCCTTTTGGACCATTCTTTGGAATCTGTGAGATGTCTCCAATGGTGGCCGGGTCGATCCATTTGAAGTCAGCGTAGGGAAGCGGATTTGACATTGCCCAACCATAAAGGTTGTTTGCGTCAAAGTAGCCAAGGTAGACCGATGGTTGTTGCTCGTCGAAGCCGGGGATGTACTTGTTGTTGGCTTTGACATGACGTGTTACAGCTTGTGTCAAACCGCCCCGTACACCAGATTCCATCATGAGCACCATATCGATATCCGTTAGAAGTTCCAGTCGACAGTTGGTTGACTTTAGCATAGCTTGCCATGCTAATCCTGGAGATGTGTACGAGTGTAGAGGGTCCAGTCCATAGGCGGAGAAGCAGGTGTTTCGGAATTCTTCCATCACATCGCACAGCAGAGTTACGTCCAATTTTATATAAAAGTCAGAATATTCCCCTAAGGTTTGAATGTTTAGTTGGTTCCAAACATTACAAGCATGATTGTAGTCTTCAACGGAGATTTCACTTTCGTTTAATTTGCTGTTGAAGGCTTCGATCGGTGGTAGACTGGTTTCTTCAAATTTTTCTGTAGATGTTATGTAGTCGTAGGGGAATACTCCTTTACGTAATACTAAGTCCAATTTATCTTCAGGTACAATCTTGCTGGTTTCTTTTAGGTCTTCTCTTCGTAGATTCTCAGACAATCTGCTCAAACTAGATGGCATAAATCTATAAGAGTCTACAAAGCGAAGTTTAATTTTACCTACGGTTTTTGAGAAACTGATGTACTTTTCCAATGTTGTAGCAAGAACATCAATTTTACCATCATCTCTTCCTAACTCTGGAATAATGAAGTGGGAGTCGTAGCCGCTAAGATTGTGTAACACGACAGGGATAAAGTGGGGCAGTTTGTAATTTATATTGCATGAATTACAAGCAGCTCCTCTGTATAAACCTGTCAGGTGATCGTGATCTCTTACTTTTGGATTTTCTTCACTGAAGCTCTTCTCGCATAGATAACATCTTGATGCCATATTGTATTCTTCTTGTTGATTCTCATTCAAAGGTTCCATAGGTACGACATTACCATACAAGCGTTGTACCTTTTCAGCAATGTCATACAACTGGTCTACGAAATACTTAGCGGCTTCTTCACCACGGTAAAGTATTGGAGTGGATGTTAAACCATAGTTTTGCAATTGGTTTTCAGACAAGGTTGATTTCACTATTAGACAAAAACTGTTGGGTTGATGCAACTGATATTTTGTTCTTCTAGTCACTTCACCGTCCGGCAGCTCCTGTGGTACTAACGTAGATTCAAAATCTGCGTAGATGACTACTGGAATCCGATATTGGTGAACTGTTTTGTTAAATTGGATACACGCTCGAGATGGTGGTGGCAGACTAATCTTCACTTCATAATTTTTCATTACAAAGTCTTTTGTGTTCTATCAACCACTCTAATCCTCCTTGTCTTATTTCTTTATATGTGAAACAAAAACATCTTTTACACACTGTTAACCTACGCCTCTGTTTTGATAATTGATTTCGAATCAAGGATGCAAAGTCCTTTATCCACACATAATGTGAAATTTCACCCTTAGTGATCAGTAACAAATCAGTGTGGTTTCTTTGCTCAACTTTTACTACCCGCAAAGGATAAACGTTGTTCGAATCATCCAGACCGAAAACATTCACTGAAACGCCAGGATTTTTCTTTTCAAATTTGTCTATGTCTTTCAATGTAACTGGGTAGGTGAGGCCTTGAAAGTTGTAGCGGTGTTCATTTTCGTAATACTCTCTACCAACTCTTTCAGGATGATCTTTAACATACTTGGTTAACATTGCATACTTAAAACATTCATTACCTTCATTTTGCACATTCCTACACGATTTAGTGTTTTGGATTTTCTTTGGTAAAGGGATAAAACTACTACCCCTTAAACCATATCCATGCTTGTGAACCCTTACATCCATACCTTCAATTGATGACAAAGTCCATCCAGATCCTCTTCCTTCATGTTCTTGAAGTTTTGTTATAAGTTCTTCCAAGCATTCTTCAATAATATCATCGATGTTGGAGGTGAAGGTAAGGGTTCGGTTTTTGGTAATGAACGCTCTCAATGCTGTTTCACCATCAGTATTGTTAAACATAGCCTCTAACACCATTCCAAATTTATAAAATTTAATCTTTGTAGTTCTTCCCTCAAGGTTCCACCAACAAGTTCCTTAGCCTGGGTTATAAATGTTTCCAGTTCCAATTGAACATTATTAATTTTAAAATGTGTTACAACTCGTCCTGGCAAGGCCGTGGTGCGCAGTTGTTTCACATCTTCTAGTTCTTCTTCAGTGTCCTCTTCTTCAGTGTCTTCTTCTTCAAAAGGTCTTCTAGCAGTAGATGGTCCAGCACCAGCAAATTGGATCACACTAGGTCTTCTTCTTTGCATTTGCTGTAGATAGCTGTCCCAGTAGTCCGTCTGCTTCTGGTGCTCTTCCAAAAACCGGTCAATTGAGTCTAAGTCTATTTCATCCATGGTAATATCTTCTTTTCTATCTTCGTCTTCATGTAATTCTCTGTGTATGGTGAAAAGATCTTCGTCTTGAAAGATTTCCCCACAAATGTCGCAAAGAGCCATTTCAAACAGTTTGGCTTTGAATGCACACTCTGTGAATGTCCACGCAATAATGAGCAGCGCACTCCACCGGGACCCTTTATATCCGAGGCAGATAGGTGGGGAAAGTGACGTCATATGGAAACAGGTTATCACTCATGTGCTAAATTTAGCCTTTACACAACCGTTTGTAATACATTTATCAGTAGGCTTGATAAATTGATGATATTTGGTCTAGATTCAATAATTTGTACAAGTTTTTTCAAAGACGTCTGTTTGAGCAAGTTTATGTAGGTCAAGGTCATTTGGAATTATTATTTTGAGCGGGGGATAGAGCACTAAGCAGCATCATTTACTACAAAGTGCTCTATCCCCCGCTCACATTCTTTTTTAACTTTTTGTTTAAACTTTTTTACAAGGGTGAAACATCACCATCAGAGTCGGAATCATCCTCATCACGGAATAGGCAGCGATGACAATACATAATTCTTCTGGCAACTAACATCCTATCCATTGGACGATGGGGAGTGTCTTGTTCTTGTTCTTCTTCTTCGATTTCCAATTGGAATTCCATTTCCGACTCAGATGACGACTCTAATGTTTCGTAGGCGTGCAAGTCCACCTCATTGTCCGTTGAACCAGCTTCGTCAGAGTCCGTTTCAATATCCATTATCTCTTCCTCCTCCTCTTCTTGATCAACCGCAGGTAGTTGGTCCTCTACTTCTATAATTTCTAGAGGTATTACCTCCAGAATAGAGACAATTCTGTTGCGATGGAACACGGTGTTGTCAAGTGGAGCCATGGTATGGAAGTGTTGTATCCATCCAATTTGCTTACCCTTTTTATACCCCCACCAACTATACAATTTATGTGGGTCAAGGTCACGTAAAGATACCCTTTGAGCGGGGGATAGACCACTAAGCAGCATGCTAGTCCATTGCCGCAAAGTGATCTATCCCCCGCTCTGTTCTACAAAAACCTCAATCAAGTCCAAGTCCAAGTCCTGTTTAACACATTTTATTCTAATTCCATATCCAATTTAAAAATTTCAATTTCACATGGTTTACATTCCTGATGTATCAAACACTCCAGCTCCCTAAACATATCGTCCAGTTCGTCCAAATTATGATGTCCTACTTTTAACACATGAAGGTGGTTCATGCTTTGCATTGTAGCATGACCATCAACAAACAAGTTTCTTTTCCACGCTAACATAAATTGGCAGTTTTCTTGAAAGATTTTTCTCACCAAACAATCATACACAGCCGTCAACATGTCTCTACAATCTTCATAGTGTACCATCACAGAATACCTGTCCAAGTTAGCACCAAGCAGCGATCCACTCATTGTTTCTAGCGTTCCACTGGAAGGTCCAAAGCAGAATGAAGTCGAGATGTATAGACCCCCTCTTTTATACCAGTTAACCGGTTGTCCTTGCTGTAAAGTGGGTCAAGGTCATCCAATGCTACCCTTTGAGCGGGGGATAGACCACTAAGCAGCATGCTAGTCCATTGCCGCAAAGTAGTCTATCCCCCGCTCTGTATTCTACACACACACACACACACACACATGTCCATGTCCAAGTCTTTCATTACATACCCAATATATATTCAGTTCCTTCATCATCACTATCACTCATCACTGCTTCCACAAACTCCACAGGATTAAAGTTAAATTGTTTCAATTGTTCTTTTAAGTTTTCAATTTGTTGGTCCTTTACTTCTAAAACACTGTGAAGGTGTGATATGTAGTCCGCTGCCTCGTTGATGCTTGCTACTCTCGGATCGCCTAACTTCAAGCTGGGAACTACACCCTGCAGCCTGAAGTACGCCATACGCCTTTCTTGCTCCTGCCGTTGACCAGGACTGAGCAAGCCTTGTCCGTCTTGGCTTACCTCCAGCAAGGTCCGTAGCATCGGAGCTTTGCAGGCGTTTGCCCGAGCAACAGTTATGCTGTGGAATGGTCGAGCAGGTCCACGAGTAGCAGGCAGAACGTTGGCAGCACGCCTTCTTGAAGAAGAAGAGGAAGCCTGAGAAGTTTTGGAGTTGAAAGCCATGTTACAGTGCTGTATTCAGCTAAGCGGTACAAAGCAGAATAACCAAACTGCACGTTAATACCCGTATATATACACTTATCAGTGGTGGGGGTACTAGCTAGCCTTGGTAAAGTGGGTCAAGGCCATCCAAAAACATTACCAGAACGGGGGATAGATCACTAAGTGGCATGTTTTAGTCCATTGCCACAGAGTGATCTATCCCCCGCTCTGTATTCCGCATTCACACACACATTCATACAAACACGCAAGTCCCAGTCCGAGTCTTTACCCACACCTATCCACTCTCATCCTCACTATCATCACTATCATCTAACAATCTGTCACACTTCATAATTAGTTTTTCCCATTCTTTCCGGATCAAAAGTATTTCACTGTGTGCACTCTCCAACAACCTCTTCTTTTCCTCTAACAACCTGTCCTTTTCCTCTATCAATACGTTACAACCTTTAATATATCTTATAGCAGCTCTAACAGTGTCTTCCTGTGAAGATGCACCAACCACTACACCTGGCACTACCTGCTGGAGTTCTTCATACAAGCTAGACTCTCTTCTGGAGGCTCCACTGCTGCACAACTCCGTCTTGCTCGGAGTGAATCCGAAGAACCGAACGCGACTCTTTGACAGGCGGCCCCGCCGGATCGGTCCAGAGCTTGAGCCAGAGTTGGATGCGGTCGGGCCAGAGGTAGAGGCTGGAATGTTCATGGCTGACATGGTAGTATTCAGCTAAACAGTGTAAAGCAGAATGAGAAGACGGTTGATCACCACTCCTATATATACCCATTTTTAGTGGTGGGGGTAACCCGGGGGGGGGGGGTAAGTTTAAGGACTTCCACTAACTTTCCCTTAGTCCTCGCGGTCATCGGTTTTACATACCTTTAGCACACCCATCATTTTGGTTTCTTCGATAACATTACACACCTCAAAAACCCAAGCAAACAGCTCATCTATGTTGTTATAATTAATTTTTGTCCAGTGTTGATACTTGTGGGTTTGTTTGTTTATAATACATAGATAAAATGTAGACCCATCTCGTCTTATACAACACTCAACTTCCATTCTATGCCGGTTTAGCACTTCCCAAGCATTGTGTTCATTTATCAAGAAGTCACCACCTTTGTAATTGTACTGTGACATGTTTACCACAGAGCATAGGAACGGACTGAAGCAAATGAACGGCTCATACAAGCTTATTAAAAGCGTTAGAGTGGGGGGTATCACGTGATACACGACATAAGTTGTAAGGTTAGCAGTTTACTTTAAACAGTAATTTATGTTGGTCAAGGTCATTCAAACTTTAAAAATTTTTTACCTCCAAACACTTGTAGCAAGCTACAAGCGTTTGGAGGTAAGTTTTTTATTTGTTAAAGATTTTTGTAACTTAGTCTTCACCCTCAAGGACACGGTTTGAGATTGTCCCAGTGATTTTACATCACCGCCAGGTTAAAGTATTATACAAGTCAAGTATTTTTTTTTATTAGTTGACTTGTATAATACCCCTCTCCCTTACTTTAAGAGGGTTAAGACTAAATTTAGAAAAATTAATTTGGAAGAGGAAATTTAATTAATGTCCAACACTTTTAAACACAATTTTGATTTTTTGGTGAGCCCATGTCCTAGTCCATTTCCCAAACAGATAGGCATCCTTTTCTTCGAATTAAATAAGCCCCGGGGACAAAAAATTCTCTTTGTACCATCGCAGGTGGTACTTTCATTCTATGAAGGCGGCCATCACCTTTTAGAATGATTTGCACATTTATGTTAAATGCTCCATAAGCTTGAACAATGAAATAATATTTTTTTGTCCCTCTTGAGCCTATTAATTTTCAGCTTCTGCGGACTGTTGGGGTGTTTGAACTTGGACTTTTCAGGCATAATATTAAGGCTATAGGGCTTTGGTGTCGGAATTTTGATTTTCTTATTCAAGTGTCGTTGGCAACGATCTTTTTCTGGAAGAGCAAAACTCGGACAACAAAGAACCACAGCCTCTCTGCTAAACCAAACATAATCGCATTTATCACGCTTGCCAGCAGGGCATTTAACACGATTACGTTTCTTTTGTGTTGGACTCTTAGTGTTTTGGAGCGGCGCTTGATCTAACTTAGGCTGGCTGGAAAGGATGGAGGGTGATGGTTTAGCACGGTCAAGGGGTAATTTGCAAAGAATTTTGGGTCGGGTAGGAGAATGGGTTAGATCAATAGTGGTTTTAGGTGAGGTAGAATTGTCTGGGGAGAAGATCGATTTACGGGATGGTTTGACTGTAGATGGAATGTTGGCTTTGGGTGAGGTTGACTTGTCTGGGGAAAAGATCGATTTGCAGGATGGTTTGACCGGTGTGGATGGCATGGGGGATACGGGTAGTGGACATTGGGTCTTTGTATAGGAAAGGATTTTCTGTGTACGGGAGTAGGGAATGATTTTGGACCTCGACTTCTTCTCCTCAAAGACCGCTGACTCCGAATCAGAATCTGACAACAATGAGATCGGCGGTGATGCTATGAGCACTCGGCTGCTTGCAGGGTGAGCGCCAGCCCCTCTTGAAGTCGACGGAGCGTCACCAGCACCACTGACACTTGGACTTGTTGGTTCCGTTGGTGGCAGCGGAGATAGGCTGGGCATCGAAGGAGCCGACGGCATCTCCAAACAGCTGAGGATTGTGCTCATCAAACACGTTTGGAGAATCGGAGCAGCGGAGGTTGAAGTTGGAGTAGATGTGTTGGTCGGAGTAGACGTGTTGGTTGAATTCGATTTGATGTATGGGAGAACTGGTGGATAGTTCTTGAAGCGCATGTTGAGGTAGAAAGAGCGTTAAATGCAAATAACGGAGAAGAACTTCCAACGAAGGCTGGAGCAGGAATGAGAAGTGCGTGCAACCGGGCCCCCTTATATCCCCACCGGGGCTGCCACGCCCAGGATATCAGGGGGGGGGGGGGCTCGCACTTTTTGTCGGGGGGGGGGGCTCGCACTTTTTGCCGGGGGGGGGGGGGCTCACACTTTTTCAAAAAAGAAGCCCCACTTGGGGCATTTATGTTGCCATCGCTGAAGCCTCCCAAGAGACCCAACTATAAACAATTCCAAACTTGTGTGTTACTAATACCTAACTGTTAACTTTTAAAAGACCTCTATATATATAAACTGTGTTAATAAGACCTGACTGTTAAAGATTTTGAAAACTTTTATATTTAGGTCAAGGTCACGAAAAAAACTTTAAAAAAATTAAGCCCCACACCCCCCTATGGGGGTGTGGGGCACTTGGGTTGTCATCGCTGTAGCCTCCGAAGAGACCCAACTATGACAACAATGCAACATCCAATGTCGTGTACCCTTCGCCACGCGAGACTTGTAAACATTTACTGCATTTCGAACTAATAACTTTTCCAATAGCTAACAAAATGTCATTTACATACTTTTCAAGGAAACTGAGGACGCCCTAGTGGCTTATGTCCTCGGTCCGAGTGCAGAGGCCATCGGCTCATTACCCCCGTATAAGCGTACAAACGGACCACCTCCTATTTCTCAGCCGCATTGAAGCATGCATGAGAGGAGCCTAACAATTATAAAAAGTGGCTTTACACGGGGGCCTACTCCCGTAACCCTATCTTTAATATTTTTAATTTAGCAATGCAGTAAATTTTTACAAGTCCTATGTGGGTCAAGGCCACACGGACATTAAAAAATTTCGGCCCCCGTACATCCATGGCGAACCACGAATGTTCGGGGGCCTTGGGGACAAAAAAACACAAATAGCTAACAAAGTTTCATTTACATAATTTTGAGTTTCCAGAAGGGAAACTAACTGAGGACACCCTAGTGGCTTACGTCCTCGGTCCGAGTGCAGAGGCCATCGGCTTATTACCCCCATATAGGCGTACAAACGGACCAACTCCTATTTCTCAGCCGCATTAAAGCATGCATGAGAGGAGCCTAACAATTATACAAAAGTAACTTTACACGGGGGCCTACTCCCGTTCCCTGTCTTTACAATTTACTTTGAGCATTGCAAAAGCTCAAGGGGGAAATGCTACAACAAGCGTATACACTTTAGAAAAATATAACACACTTACAACACACAATTGAGCTCAACGTAGTCAATGCTGGAACAAGCACATACATGTTAAACACATATAACGAACAAGACACAAAGGATAAAAGACACACAGGAGACATAAGGTACAAGTAAAACACTCTCATATAAAACAATTCGCAATACCCAAACGCAAGCGCAATATCTTACAACTAATACAAGTCTTAAAGTTAGAGCAGACTTCGCTAAACACTGAAGGCGCCATTCAATGTTTAGTGATGCCTATGGCGGTCCGTCCCGGTCGTTCACGTTCAACGCGCGGGAGCGGACTGCGAGCCGGCTCTGGCTGGGCCCCTTATATCCCCACCGGGGCTGCCACGCCCAGGATATCAGGGGTGGGGGAGGGGGTGGGGGTGGGGGGGGGGGGGTGGGGGGGGGGGTTCGCATTTTTTGTCGGGGGGGGGGGGTTCGCATTTTTTGTCGGGGGGGGGGGTTCGCATTTTTTGTCGGGGGGGGGGGGGTTCGCATTTTTTGTCGGGGGGGGGGGGGGCTTCGCATTTTTGTCGGGGGGGGGGGGGTTCGCACTTTTTGTCCGGGGGGGGGGGGTCAGGTAAGTTAAGTGGGTCAAGGTCACCCACAACACTTGTACTCTAAGTGTTGGCTATACCCCCACCACAACTGGGTCCCTAGGATGCACAACACCGCTTCGCCAGTATGTCTCCGGCTTCCATGCGGTGCGTCTCGCTGTTCTCTAGCTCTCTATATGTAAGTAATTTTACAAGTTCTGAATGTAGGTCACTACACTTTAACTCTGGGACGATATCGACTTGTAGTGTTTCAGTGTTTTGACTCAAGGTCATCACACTTTAACTCTAGCACATCGGTTATCGTACCAGAGGTGCTCAATAACCTAACTTGTAATGTTTATGGGTGGCGTTTGCACGCCACGTGGTATCGCCATGAGTGTCCAGTCCAGGTTTTAAGTTAAATTAATTTTACTGTAATCTTTTCCATTTCCGCTTCGTTTTGCCAAAGTATAAGGTGTCGCTTAATAAAGTGGTATTTCTCTAAAGTTATAGGAGATTGCAAGGATACAATTAGTTTATTTAGGAGACTCTTCATCTTGGAGTTTAACACAATTTCCACTTTGACTTTGCTTCCTCGGCTCTCACAGCCTAAGCTGTACAGAAATGTTTCTTCTAGTGCCAACTCGGGCCAAGAGAACAGTGTGTTGACTGTAGGACAGCTCATGGTGAAGTGATGCGATACTCCAGCGTACCACCTCACCTTCCCCCGCCACTGTGACCTTCCCCCACTCCTGCTGTTTCCCCCACCTCTTTTCCCTTGACTCATGCGCTACAAGCGGTCTCTCAGTATTGTGCGGACTTTTGTGAGGTGAAGCCATGTCGCAGGACACTTTAGGTAAGAAACTTAGCCGTGTTAAGACTTTATTAGTTGCTCACTGTCCACCACCCAAAGTTAAGAGAGTTTCAACTTTAGCTAAGTGGCGCAAACTGTTGCGCGGACACCCTAAGTTTTATACAAAACAGACTAATGTCAGTTTTACTGATGAGGATTTGTTTAAAATATTGGATGAAATGACTTTTCCTTGCAAAATTCAGTTAGTTACTCCCATTCCTGACAGTTTAGAGTCTTAGTCTCTCAAGCCGATATACCTAGCATACACAGAGCCTGACAGTCAGTCACTCGATGGCTGTCGTGGGGTGCGCATCGGTGTCGGCGCTCCGTTGTTAAGTGTTCAAGGTCACAGTAACATAAAATTGCGGGCGTTGTACTGGTTCAAGGTCACCTGAGGGATAACCGATTGCCCATTTAGGCAGAGTCATGTCAGAAACTCGAGTTTAACTTGGCACTTTTGCCGTTTCTCGTCGAAAATTCGCTCCAAGTGGTCAAGGTCACGGGGACTCTGACTGAAACTCGGAGCGTAGTGCGAGAAACGGCAAAAGTGCTAAAAAATTTTAAGTTTCTGCGTGACCTTGACCTTAGTGGCGTCGGTGACGTCGTTTTGATGACGTAAGGGGTGATGACGTCATCAGCACGTCATTTCTGTGACGTCATGGGTGTGACGTCATCGAAATGACGTCATTAGTGATGACGTCATCGATTGCGTCATCGATGACGTCATCGATGACGTCATCGGTGAGGTCATTGACCTCGATGACGTCATCCCTCAGGTGACCTTGAACTGGGCCAGCGGCCGCAATTTTACACTACTTTTCAGCGTACCTAGATTGTGTTGAATGACATAGAAAAGATAAACTTCTAAACAAACAGTTTCCATTGCAATCTATATTATAAATGGTGAAATTATTCATTTTCAGTACAATTAAAAATTTATACTTGTAGTTATTTAATTTAGTTCAGTTTTATATTAATTTAGTTTGATTTAATTTAATTTAGTTTTTCAAATATTAATTTATGATTGTAAAAGTCACATACCGCTTAAAACCACACACTGCTTTAGCACATAACTTCATTTAAACGCCAACAAAACGTAAGGAACTCACAACCACAAATCCCAAATGTAAACAACAAAATGTACACAAAGAAAAGTCAAGGACACAACAGTGCATCAATCAGCTGTTAAATTAATAGCATGTGTTCCATGTGATCAGACACAGTTCAAAGGTAGAAAATGTTTATCTTTTTAACTATTTCACCATAACTCCTAAGAAAAACATCAAACTTTCACATTTTTGAGTAAATATACATAGATGAAGCTTTCCGACAACACATAAAACATTATTAAAATCGGTCCAGTACTCTAGATTTAGCTGTACAAAGTTTAATAAAAATATCTCTACCACAATATTTTTCAACGCAAACAAATTGGTAGTAGCTTTGGTTTTTTGTAAATAACTTTTTAACGACGAGGAAATCGACTGAAGTGGATGGTGATTTTCTGAAAGAGAATTAAATTTCCTACAAATTACTATTAAGCATTTTTTGAATAACTGCAATAAAATCAGCCAAAAATTGCTTTCAAATGAAAAACATGTTTCTTTAGTTTTTCGCCATAAATACTAAAAACATCAAACTTTCATATTTTTCGGCAAATCTACAGGATGAGAGCTTTCCAATGACATCTTAAAAATTAAAATCGGTCCAGTGGAACTCCAGATTCGATTGCCCCAAGATTTTCAAAACTGAATTTTCAATGCAAATAAATTGGTATTAGCTTTGTTTTTTTGTAAATAACTTATGAACGGCAAGGAAATCGACCAAAGTGGATGATGATTTTCTGAAAGAGAATTAAATTTCCTACAAATTACCGTTATACATTTCTTGATTAACCGCAGTAAAAGCAGCCAAAAACTGCCTTCAAATGAAAAAATGGGACAAACCCGTTTTCAATGTATTTCTTATGAAAAACATGTTTCTTAATTTTTCACCATAAAAACTAAAAACATCAAACTCTCATATTTTTTGACAAATTTATATGATGAGAGCTTTCCAACGACATCTTAAAAATTAAAATCGGTCCAGTAAAACTCCAGATTCGATTGCCCAAAGATTTTTAAAACTGAATTTTCAACGCAAATAAATTGGTAGTAGCTCTGGTTTTTTGTAAATAACTTATAAACGTTGAGGAATATGACCAAAGTGGAGGTGATTTTCTGAAAGTTAATCAAATTTCTTACAAATCACTATCAAGCATTTCTTGAACAACTACAATAAATGGAGCCAAAAATTGCTTTCAATTAAGAAATTCTTAAAACCCCGTTGTCAGTGTATTTTTTATGAAAAACATGTTTTTTTATTTTTTGATCATAAAAAATAAAAAGTATCAATCTTTCATATTTTTTGGCATATATACAGGATGAAAGCTTTCCAACGAAATCTTAAAAATTAAAATCGGTCCAGTGAAACTCCAGATTCGATTGCCCCAAGATTTCTCTTAACTGAGTATTTTTGAAACGCAAACAAAACTGGTAGTAGCTTTGGTTTTTTTGTAAATAACTTTTGAACGGTGAGGAAATCGACCAAAGTGGATGGTGATTTTCTGAAAGAGAATTAAATTTCCTACACATTACTAATGAGCATTTCTTGAATAACCGCAATAGAGGCAGCCAAAAATTGCCTTCAAATGAAAAAATCGTAAAAACCTGTTTCCAATGTATTTCTTATGAAAAACATGTATTTTTTATTTTTTTCACCATAAATACTAAAAAACATCAAACTTTCATATTTTTGGCAAATCTACAGGATGAGAGCTTTCCAACGACATCTTAAAAATTAAAATCGGTCCAGTGGAACTCCAGATTCGATTCTGCCAAGATTTTCAAAACTGAATTATTATAAGAATATATATATTCTTACAGTATATATATATATATATATATATATATATATGTGTGTGTGTGTGTGTGTGTGTGTGTGTGTGTGTGTGTGTGTGTGTGTGTGTGTGTGTGTGTGTGTGTGTGTGTGTGTGTGTGTGTGTGTGTCCATGGTACTGATAACTTTTGAAAGGGACCTCCGATTTTGATGAAATTTGGTATGAAGGTGTAGGACTAATACTATTTTTATGAGTTTGGGAACCAGTACGGTTGGTTTATGGGAACGGGGGTTTCATGGGGTTTCAAAGGAGTCAAAAATGTGTTTTTGGCATTTTTAGACCTCGATTTTTTAAATTCAACAATTTTAACTGAAACCATTTAATAGAGCTGAAAATAACAAACAATTTAGTATTTTGAATTTTTAACTTGGCTTCACAGATTACGGAGAAAAACCAAAAATAGGTTTTCTATGTTAACCTCATGGGAAATCAACAAAACCCTGTATCTCACTTATATATTGAAATAACTTTGCTATGGACATTCACTAGGTAGGGTTTAACTGATATTTGCTTACAACATTCATATGGCGGCAAACCTAAATACTCACCCCAATGGGGTATATAGGGAAAATTAAAAAGTTATGTTGATACAATTTGATATTTACCTTACCTATTACTTTTCCTAATAAAACTAACATTTGTTAACAACACCCCATGGCAACAAACCTAAATATTCACCCCCATGGAGTTCATGGGGACAATACAAAATCTCAAGATCGCTCGGAAATTCGCTGAGTACGCAGGTCTGCTGCGACGGGGTTATTTTTTTTATTAAATAGTGATAACAGACAGCCAAAGCTTGAAAACTCATATAAAAACTTATAAAATAAAGCCGTTTTGATTCATTTCTTATACAGGAAACATGTGTTTTTACTTTTGCACCATAAATCTTAAAAAGTCTAACTTTCATAACTATTTGCACATATTTACGGATGGAGCTTTCAAATGACCAATTAAATAATTAAATCGGTCCAGTAGAGCTGTATGTTTAGTTGTAAAAAGTTAAATAAAAATAACGCTAATTCAGATTTTCTCACCACTATAAATTCAGAGATTGCTTAGTTTTTTTGCAAATAACTTTTAAATGATTAGGAAATCAAAGTAAGTGGATAGCGATCGAAAAAGTGGTGGCGTTTCTTGAAAATAATAAAGACAGCTAAAATTTGCCTCCAAATGAAAAAATTGAAAAAGACCGTTTTCAATGTATTTCTAGTAAAAACATTATTTTTTTATTTTTCTGCCGTAAATTCTAACAAAAACAATGTTTCTTAATAATTTGCACATCTACATGAGGACAGCTTTTCAACGACACCTTAATTAATAAAATGGTTCCAATAAAACTATAATTTTTTCCGTATAAAAATGTTTTAAACTGAATTGTGGATTTATACTGGTAATTTAAAAACTGCAATGAAGAAACATTAGGGGCCTACACTGCATTTAAAAAAATGGAAATTATGAATACAATATTAAGAAAATGTATATCTCGCTCAAGTTGAAGATCACCGCTATAGTAGTCTGGTAAACTTTTTATACCTTTCTCCCCTATTGATTTGTCATTTTTGATGGTCCAGTAGTATTCTTTAGTTTAATTTTGCATTATTAAAATTTTTGGTCTAATTCAAATGACATCCACCATAAACAAAATCGATTGCCCATAATGATTAAAAAATAGCAATTAAAAATTATTTAGAACATCGTAAAATTATTAATAATTAAATAATAATCTGTTAATAATTAAAAATTTAATCTGGTAATAATAAAAAATTAGTCACTATACTCCTCTAAACATATATTATATGGGCATCAATGTACTTAGTTAGCTGCGTGGATTGTCAAGTACATAGAGCATATAGACGAGGGCCCTAGAGGATCCTGTCAAGTCAAGTGAACAATTCTATTAGTTCGATCGATTACTAAATTTAACCAACTTAACCCTTCACTCATACTAGTTATCAAAACAAGCGAAATATTAATTTTATGTGTAATGAAACTCCATATTTTAAAATTATTATTGGATATATTATATTATTAAAAGTAGCCTATGTAAGTAATTTTAATATAAACAATGAATAAATAAAAAACGAATGATGCCTATCCAATCTTTTGTTGTAAATGCTCCATCCATATAGCACTAAGGCTAATTGTGGTCCCCCACCCCTTACGGACGCCTGTACCTAGCGTTAGCCATACCAGGTTTGGTCTTTTGACAGGATTATTTATAGAACATAAGTCCCTAATCACATTAAGGCGGATTAGACCCCCACAGAAACTGGAATTCACCAGGCCCGTGGTACGCAATCGGCAGTAAACCCTAAATTTACAAACAGCTATGTGCGTCAGGGGTAGCGCTAACAAACCACTTCTCAACTTTCTTTTGTGAGCAACGCCTCCTAGGCTGGAGTGCCCCCCACCCAAAGCCAGGTGCCGTGCATGCCGGCAACCACTTGCCCCCTCACGTCCAACCCAATATCCGGACTGGCCGAAACCAGGGGCTTGAACCGGACACCCCAGTTCTCTAGGGGTAGCACACCTTGAAGTACAAGGCGTAACCAGTAATAATCTTGCCTATGGTAATAATGATGCCTAATGTAATAAGGTAAATAAAGACCTTGCACATCCAAATAAACTTTTATTTCCGTTTTAAAATAATGCCGTTAAGGTACTATACAAAAATCTACTTTTATGACACAATAGGATACCTATAGGTATATAAAAAATTTTGTCAACTAACTTTATTTGTCGATATACAATGGTGCCGTAATTTACTGTTTGCAAAATGAAATTTTACAGCTTTACTGTGATCAAAATATCGATTCCTTTTAAATATTAAATATTTTTCGATTTATAACTGGCAAAAAAAATAAAACTACTATTAAAAGCCCAATCATATTTCTTTAACCTCGATGAGTATTCATTATTATTCATTTATTCAATAAACCGACCGGATGCAGCGACGGGTGGGGACCATACCGAGCGTATGCCACGATATGCACAGATTCGCGACCAATATGCCCAATATTTATGAGGTAACGCAGCCGACAGTGAGGGTGGGTGTTGGTGGGGAGGCGCACGCGCACTACCGCCCTCCCACTCCACCCCTGGCAGTCGAGTCGCGATCTTTACCCCGGCAGCACCCACGTCATCTACCGCGTCACTAGTGACATCTATCCTGTTGTGCTTCTTGAATTTGGATATCATGGAAGGTAAAGAGGGCATGGGGAAGCGTGTTTGTGGATTTGTTTGGTCTGCTGTGATGGGAAGACAAAAAGAAGGAAGGGCGTAACCGCTGCACGGAGCGGTTGTCATAGATAGTGTCTGAGTTTATTTGACGCCGTAAAATAAAATTTTATATTCACCTCGTGCCGAAAGTTTATTTTTTCATTATTGCACTTTATACATTATGAAAATATGTTTCTTTTACTGGATGACGCTTGTGCACATTACAATTCTAATTCAGATTTTTTAAGAACTAAAATTACAAAACAAATATTTAGTGATAGTGATATTATTATGAGTTTGAGTTTATTTCTAATGATTATTGAAATATTTTCTTAAAACATGATAGCTCAAACACTGAGGTAGAAAAATAAACTAGCTAATGATTAAATTGGGCTAATAAAAATAATACACAATAAGTTTATTGAAAATATGAAAAATGTTTTCTTGTAAAATCAGTTACGGATTAATGATAAAAATTTACAATCAAATAAATATTTTAAATTTTCATTTAGTAATGAGTAGTCTAGTGCGTGACATCTAGGAATTAATATAAGATTGTTTACCTACGTATTTACCTACTGGGAATAAAAATAAACCCTTACAAAATTAAATAAATTTTTATGTTAAAATAGTTGTATATAAAAATATTGAAGACATTTCGTATTGAACCAAATACATTTTTATAGTTAATTTTCATATAAATAATTAGTAAACAAATTAAAGAAAATATATATATATATGTATATATATATATATATATATATATATATATATATATATATATACACTGTGGAAAAAGTCTGGAGGTGTTCTAAAGATATTATATTTAATTAATGAAACAGAAACATTGTAAATAGGTTTAGGGTGTTAAGGCCTATTTTCAAAAAGGTTATTGACATCAATCTTTCAAGACTTTACGATTCACATGGAGTCACGAAAAATCTCATATATAAGTATTTACATCAAATTATAGGGCTCGCAGAGAACAATGTTGCATAAACGACCTTAAAAGAACTAGGTACTACAAAGAAAAAAAATGGCAGGCAATTAAACTTTATATTAAAATACTTATTGGCGAAAACAAAAACAAATGCAATAAATCCCGATATACTAAAAATGTTTAGGTCTGATTTATGGTAAATTGCTCACGATGCAACGCTCTTTAAAGTGATGACGTAGGCCAATGCAGTTTCCCTGACGTCTTCCAATAGGGACGTCCCCTAAAGAAAGTCTTTTTTAAAATCTTTATTGGTCTAAGTTACATGATACACAATTTTAAAGGCCTTGGCATTCTGAGAAATTTGGCACAAACCCGAACTCAAAAGGTCGAGTGTATCGGGAGTTATTGCATTTTTTGTTTTAGGCAATATGATTTTAATGCAAAGTTTTATGGAATGCCATTATTTAATCGGTCGTCTTTTTTAGGTAGAGTTTGCGGAATTATTCTATAAGTATTTTTTTTATTTTAAATTTAGATTAGTTCAATTAGTTTGCACATTTTTAGTTATGTTAATCAAATAATTTTAAATATATTATACCGTTTCCGGCCTTTTTCCTACAATGTATATATTGTGAATATTCAAGCTAATCCTTGAATATTGCAAAATATACTATGTAATCAATGAATTAACTTTCGATATAATTGTGTGTAAAGTAATTTATTGTCATTAATGTAATTTGTAAAACTGTATTGAACAAAAAATAAAATTTTATATGTGAATCTTTCTTTTTAGTTTACGATACATTATATAACCATTTAATATTTCCAAAAATTCATAAAAAATATGTCCAAAGTGAACATCAGATGTCTTTAAATTCATACCTACTGACTTATTAGGCATACAATTAAAATGTCAAATTAATTTTAAAAATTTATTTGATTAAATAAAATGTTCAATGTTGAAAAATGAAAATAAATCCACATATTATAGTTGTTTTATTGTATAAAACACGTTTTATTTTAAACTTTGGCGAATAACTTAGAAGTCAAAGCAACTGGAAAAAGGACGGAAAACACTTCGAATTCTGATCCCCCAACAAATTTATCACAAGGGCAGTTCTGGCGTCAGCATTCGGGGATGAAACCGAATAAATTTGAGAGAAATTGCCGCCAGGGGAGTTGGATCAAATGCTCCAGCACCGACCAACTCCATTCATCTGGAAAATGATAATTTCATTTCTAAATTCAGTTTCGTTAAATTTGACATAACTATCCTCATTCACAACATTTATTCAATGTAAATTGAATCTAGTAAGTTATGTTAGTATTCGGTGCAAAATTACTTATTATAAATGTTTTTTTTTTTTTTTTTAGTTATAGATGGAACAATTAATTTAAGATATAGAGGTCTTTTCATAAATCCT
Source organism: Neoaliturus tenellus (assembly GCA_030545055.2). Classification (NCBI taxonomy): domain Eukaryota; kingdom Metazoa; phylum Arthropoda; class Insecta; order Hemiptera; family Cicadellidae; genus Neoaliturus; species Neoaliturus tenellus. Next base: position 110,957,308 of record CM061533.1, read on the forward strand.
TGTGCTGATTATTAATATGTCAAATTATATGAGGTGATTTATATTTTCAAATAGGTTAACTGTCATCGTCTATATCGTCTATACTCCGCGTGATAAACTGCTCCTTTACGTTGTATAGCATAGGGATAGTTAGGCGCATTTGCTTTGAAGTTCGTATAAATTTTCGTATAAACTTCACATAGTTTATTTATTTTTTCTTAATAAAAAAAAACGTTTCAGGCTAAATGGTAGTGCCATTTCATCCCATATATTTCTTATTTTAAAGATCATTTCAATGAGTACTTTACATACATAAATATAACATACTTATTTGATAAAATATATATTCTGCAAACAGTATAATGCTGGATTAGAATGTTATACCTATACCGATATCCAAGTAAAGCTAATATAAAAAGGTAGCTATCCTAATGTTGAAGGAATGATCAAAGCGGACTTCTACATTAAAGAAACCGCAAATATTACAAAAATACTTTCATAACTTAGTTCTCTAATATTGCAGTCTTCGAAACCCATTAACTTGATGACTTTGCCTTGGAGCTCCTTCATTGAGTTTCCAGACATTGTGTAAAATACCCACAAGCTATGTAATTGTGAGCGACCTGGTTTCATTTCAGTTGGTGTATCCATTCATTCTTCAAAGTTATTTAAGAAATTGAGAATGCATACTTCTTAAAGTTCTTGGAAAATTATTCCATGTAAACAATTTAATTAAAATGTTTTGTAAAAAAATACTTCAGAAGTTTAATTTGTTGTGCAATTGAAACTTGTGTTGACTTGAGTACTGAGTAGATGTACCCTGTGATTTATGTTTACAATAGCAATATTTAAACTGAAACAATTTATTCCTTTCTTCTTAACACTATATAAAAAAATTCGAATTATTTTATTTTAAGTAAAACTTTATAAACGTAAAACATTTAAGTGACATACATAGACTATTATTAATATTACTAAAATGTTAATACTAGTGTTGTTGTGCTTAAAAGAGATTGAGTTAGGTCAACTATATCGTAGAAACACTTCAATTAAAAATTTATTTTTTTAGTCACATAAAAATACGATATACTACATTTATTAATAAAATTAATCTTTGAAAGTGGCTTTTGAAGTGGCTCTATACTTATGGGGGTCAAAGGATGCCTAACCCTTTAGTTCACAGTAAAAATGCTAAAACATGGAAGGCTTCCAGACGGTAGTAAAGTAAGAAACTGAATAACTCATGCGTAATAGCCTCTCTGGGAGCCTCGCAACGGCGAAACTCACTGTTCGGTGCCCCGGCCGCGATAAGTTCTTGATGAAATTCTTAAAGAAAATGCATGTCCTACAGTCTGTTATTTTGTGTAAAAAATTGAGGTTTTTCCCTACGCATAATTTTATAAAATTTGTATATACATTTTTAACGTATAATTAACTTCATCATTTTATTACACTTTATCACAGAAACGGTTCATTATTTTTGTTTCAATTGTTGTTGAATTTTTTTACAAGTAATAAATAGCTTCCTTAAATACTGTCCCAGAAACTAAAAAATGTTTCATGATTTATCACATAGAAATAAGTAATAAAATTTAACAGTTTTTCATATGTACTGTATAGAAATTAGCATTTATCCAAGATGTTGTAACATAAAATGTAATTTAATATATTACAATTAAATAAAATATTATTGTGAATGTAATTGGGCAAATGTTTTAAACTAAAAAAGATCTATCACAATATTCGTTATAAGTAAAGTGAATGGAGATCATATCATAAACATTATACATATATTAGGCCAGAGGAAGATGAGTAAGTCCTAAAGAATTTTAAGGAAACACTCATCCTTTTATAAGGTCTCATCAGAACAAACATAAGTTACATAAAAATTTGTAGTGAAAAGTAGTACCATAAAACTTGGAAAAATATGTTTATATTTAGATTTAAGAAAGTTTAGGTTTCTACAATAATTTGATCAGAACACAGAGCTGATAACGAGCCATACTATTGCACGAAAGAACGAACATAGATGAAGCAACCTAAGATTGATTTTTCTTATTTTTTATGGGTGACAGCCTAGTATTGATATTAAGCCTAGTTTATGTTATTATTCAACGTCTACCAAACCTCCATAACCTTCACACACTTTTCACTTAAAGCTTCACACCGATGCCATCATCAGCTGGACAAAGTACGGTACACTATTGTTCACAATGTTTCTTTTCTGACAACAATGTAACATATGGTTGTTACCACGAAAGATTCAAATGGGACTGAGATAGTGAGTAATAACAAGGTAGAGGAAAAAGCATAACTTCTTCCTAAGGTCAGCTGAATAGCTATTTTGTTTTCCGGATATGAAGCGTCAAAACTAATAGTCCAGGCTCTGAAAAGGTTGAGCATGCACTGAAAGTCTAACAAAATTTGACTTTGGATAATTGTTGAGGACATTTAATAGATGTAAAAACCCCATATTGCCGCATTTCCAGAATGGGCACAACACGGGCGACGCCCTCTAGAGGAAGTCGTAGAGGAAACTGTATTGGCCCATGTCATGTTGTATATCATTTTAAAGGTCTTTAATGTAGATTCGAATGCCACAAACCCGATCTCTAAAGGTCGAATATAACGCGAGGTATTACGTTTTGAGATTTCGGCAAAATGCTTTTTATGCAAAGTTTGACTGCCTGCACTTTCTGACTCGAGCGTTCATTTAAGGTCGGCTTTGCGTCATTGCTTTTTGTTAAACATTATCCTAAAAGCTCACGTTAAATATTTCACAAAAGATTTCATGGGTTGTCAAAAATCGGGCTGAAAATCATAACGTAATCATAATATTTCGGACAGCAACTGAAGACGGCAAACGAAGACTTAAAATAAAACATTTAACTCAATTTTCAGGATCTTTATAAAGAGGAGATAGATACAATTTAAATAGATTTGAAAACAATGTCGCCAAATTGACCTCAAATGAACGTCTGAGCCAGAAATGGCAGGTAGTCTAATTTTGCATGAAAGGATTTTACCGAAATTTCTAAGCTTTTATCTACATTCAAAAACCTTTAAAATGTTGGTGGCCTGTACATAGCATGATACAGGCCAATACAGTTCCCTCTACGACTATACGGTTCCCTATAGGGGGCGTCCCCCGTGTTGTGCCCACTCTGGAAATGTGAAAACATCGATTTTTTACATCTACTAAATGTTCCCAACAATAATCAAAAGTCAAATTTCGTTAGACTTTTAGTGCATGCTCAATCTGTTCAGAGCCTGGACTATAAAACGGTCCAAGTCAAGTCAATTTACGTTATAATATTTACCATTACACAGCTGAAAAAAGGAGAATGAAGCAGCCTTGCTACGGGTACGATATTCATCGTAATGACACCATATTACTCTATTTTACATTTGGATTATTAGTTAATAACAAACCATTAGGTAATGACCAAACTAACAATTATCAATCAAGGTAAATCTAAAACCATAAATTCTACAATAGTTTGCGCTATTTTAGTAATAGTTGAGACAAAAAATCTCCAATGCAAACGATAACGATTGTTGTTTCCTGCAGCGTTGGCAACACTTGCAGGTAAGAAAGAGTAAAATGTTGGTTTTTAACACTTTTTCAAACAACAAAAACTTTGTGGCGACATCCACGGATGTCGCAGAAACTGACGCCATTGCTCTTATGCTATGTAGCTCACCTGGCACTACAGTCATTTTGGAGTAATAATACTACAACACGTCAAATGCACCTAAAATAGTTGACTTGTACATTAATAATAGTGCATTATTTGTGCAACATTTTAGCCAATTTAAGTTGGTCGTAAATAAAGTAGTTTTTGCATTGATTATCTTCAGCTTTTAAGCCACTGAGGTATTTAAAACACTAAATCTTTGTTCCAACTTACATCTCACACGTGGCTTAAAGTCTTTCATAATACAATCGTTGCATTGCCGCAAATAACTTCATTTTACAACTAAGTTTTGCTTTAAAAAGGTACGTTTTAAAAAGCTTGGTTTTTTATTAATTAAATATATTAACAATAGTTAGTAAACCTAACTACCAATGATTTTGCTGTATTAGGAAGAATACAATTACGCTTAAATGTGAATGGTTGTTACCTTATACTAACCTGTAGTAGTATCACCAATGGAAGCCTTAGGATTGGAAACTAGAGTAATAGCAAAAATAAATTTGTTACAATTGTTAAATTTGTTACAGCCCTTAAAATGTATATTAACTTATTTAAGAGAGATAAGTCAGTATTTAATACTTTTCAGAGAACTTAAAACTTATTGTAGAGAAGACACGTATTTCAGATAGGTGTTAACTACTAATGTGAAACTAAATATTATGTAGCACACCAAGAACTCAAGGTATAACTAGAAAGAAGCCTAAACGGATAGAGGTATGCAGTGACCAACACCTTTCAATATCCATCAACACCATGTTGCCTGTGTCAAGCTAAAGACTATTTTAGGCAGTTGATGTAATAGTTTATGAATGATTCTTAATCAAGTCTTAATGCAGTTTCAGTTATTTGCTGTACCTATTTTTATATTATTTTATTATTATTATTTTGTAAAATGGCAACACGATCTATTGGTTCATACTTTCACAAGTAAATTAAATGAAACACAATTAAGGGCATATATAAAAAAAAAGTTATTTAATATAATTGATTTATTCTCTCCAAACAAATATTTGTTTGAAAAACAATGAACGTAAATGTCTTTCTTTAAATAGGTTAAGTACTGGGCATGGAACTAAAAATGAACTGCTTGAATAAAAACATCTTATTAGGCAAACTAAAGAAAGACATCTGAAATCGAAGCCCAATTGTTCTCCAGAACTCATTTATAAGTAATTGGAGTTTCGTGTTTCAAATCCAAGGAAAAGAAATCCTATTATAAATTTCCTACAATACTCTGATTTATTCTTTTATTGGTTTCTTGTAGAAACCCTAAGCTTGAAGAAAGCAGATAAGGAAGAATTATTTTGCTTCAAGGGAAGTAAATGGTGTTCTAGTGAGGAAATAAACCAGTCAACCCTCGACCCAGTAGCCGGCCTGATTCCCACTGTTCTTTTTACCTATATTGTGGAAGAAGTAAAAAATAAGCTTCAATATTTAGATGTGCTCATGAAATTCACAGATGTTAAAAGTTTTCATTATTGTTTGATTTAATAATTTAAGGACTATCTGATAAAATTCCAGATTTATTTTATATCTTTTTAATAATTTTAACATTTTTAAGGTTTGTAATTTTTTAACTGTCATTTATAGCCCTTTTATTTGCCAAAGTTTTATTAGACCCGTCTTGTTAATTCTGTAATTTTAACATAAAATCCAGATTTTATCAATTTATGTTCTACATATAAGTTATATAATAGTCATACAAAAGTTGAGTCACATCCCCTTTGTTTTGAGATACCAAACACTTAATATAGGCGAAAAGTAACTATGGGAACTGAATTTAAAACTTCAGTTCCTCTTGTATGAGGGATTACAATTAGAATACATTAATTAATTAGCAACACACACACGCCAATGATTATTAAAAAAACAAATTAAGGTTAACATAGAAAATTATTGTTCTAATGAGTTTATTATATATTTTTATTACATTTTACGCTTTTAATAAAATAGTTTATCAGCTTAATAATCTTTTTGACCCAGTATGAACATCAAAGTTTGCTTGTTTATTTAGTCCGTTCTCTAAAGTTGTTTGGCCAGTTTAACTTTTGTTCATTGTTAGCTTGAGGTTTCAAAAGCACTCCAAGCTGTTTGTTATTTTAGTTACATATTTTGTTTGCAGAACAATATTTATCTTTGTTTAAAGCTAATATTCCATTTTTATTAAATTTATAATGCAATAATAATGGTTAGCTATATCTGTACTCAATCTCTCCGATGCTATAATCTTGATTATATAAAAAAAAATGTTTAAGAATCATTACGTAATATACCGCTAAAAATGTTTTCATTGAAAGTGCCTTCGCAACACAATATATATTTGAAGCCTTTTTCTAGTGTATTATCTATTTGATCCTTTATCAACATTTTGTCATATCGTACAGCATAATCAAACTCGCTTACTTTTTTTCACAACGTATTTATTGTCTTTAGAAAAAACAAAGATTTCTGGTTCTGTACATAGACTTAGTAGAACATACAAGCAAAATAGATAATTGTGGAGCTTCTAATACATGCACACAAACTAAAAAAAATCAGGAAGTTCTTAATGTCTATTAAGTACGTTTTAAATTTCGAGAAAAACATTTAAAATGGAATTTTTAAAATGAGTAAATGAAATTTAATTTAAAATTTAAAGCAAGTCAAGGCTATTATATTATGTATATATCCATCAACCAGTAAAATCTTCAAGTTGCGATATACATTACAAATTATAGTTGGTTAGAGTACTCGAACAAGATACAGCTAGAAATTATTACTCATTCACATGTTCAGACTGCAGGACCGGGTGGAAAGGGTACAGCTGAGGATGGACGAGTTGCCAGATGATTGGGGACACAGCTGAGATGACCGTCCTCGTGGTAGCAGCTCTTATTCTGGTGCAGTTCGTCCACGCCCAGGTGAACTGGACACCGATTTACGTCGATGGAAAGAGTAAGTGTTAGGCCTGCACTTCACACACGGTCGTCTCGTTAGAAATTATAGTGATCAGTCATTAGTTCTAATGACTACTTCTATTTATTTGAATACATCTAACTATATCACATTCAAATATGAAATTTCGGCTAGCTCACACTAACACATAGGTTAATAGATTTTAAAATAGTAGAAAGTGCTCTGATAGTCCAGTATTTAATTACACTCTTTTGGTATTTTTTTTTATAAAATGAAATTTTCATTCAATAAAAAACAAAAAAACTGTTTAAACAGCATATATTTTAGAAGAATAATTTTCCAGTTATCACCTTGCCCCCTTTTTAATGACTTGAAACTAGACCCGGATGCCTTTTGTCACTGGGCTACCTATATGTATTATTTAATGATCTTGACAAATTAATCAGCTGCTAATTGTCAGTAACAAATGTAAAAACCAATCTGATCCAGATTAAAACCATCACATTCACCCTTCAGTCATACGCACCTTAAAATACACACCATAGAGTGCATCGGTGTTTCAAGAAAGCAACTAAAAGTATCTAACTTATATGGTTTATTTATATTTAACATGTGAACCAATTTGCGAACTTTAATTTGATGTATGGTATACACTATAGAATGAAGTAAAACCCGACTAGAACACACTCAAGGTTATCAAGTATTGAGAACCCTGGCTGTTGCAGACCAGGTGGACATGTGGACGGCCAAGGACCGTGGCTGTCGCTGCGGGTTCGACTCGTCCCGCCATGACTGCGCGTGTTGCGTCAAGGAGGGCGGCTGCCAGTGTGGGGCCAACTCGCCCAACCGCTGCGGCCAGTGCGGCCTACAGGACTACTGCACCAACAGTAAGTGGGAACAGTAGTTTACAACAATAATTTATAAAATATCTGTGATGTACATGAGAAAAGGCTTAAGATTTGACTGCATCTCCCCCTCCTAATTATTTCAGCCTGCAAAAAATACACAGTATTCAAAAATGATTTACTACATGCAATAAAATAACAAAATAGATCATGTCCTATTACAGAATCAAAGAGAATTTTGATTTTTCAAGTCTCGTAGGTTTTAGCTCACAAATTATGAAAATATAATAGGTGAAGTTAGATTTATGTTAACTTTATGTATACTGAAAAATAAATTTTGACGAAAAGAAAAAAGGCTACACAAGATTACATAATTGTGGATTTCATATTTTGTAATTACATTGAATACTGGTGTCTAACAAACGCAAACAGAATCATGGTCAGTGGTTATGTATACTGAAAAGTAAACTTTGAAGAAAAGAAAAAAAGAAAGGCTACACTAGAGTTCATAATTGTGGATTTCATATTTTGTAATTAGATTGAATACTGGTGTCTAACAAACGTAAACAGAATCATGGTCAGTAGGATCGGTCTGTCCGATATCAATAAAATCCCAATCTGTCAAATTCCAATAAAAAAATAATAGCCTACATGAGCTTACTAAAGAAATATTAATCAAATAATATAGGTACTATATGATGTATAGATAAAATTCATTACTAGAAATTAAATTCATTTATATAATTCCAAAGATATATCATGAACGCCATCGTTACGTATTGCGGACCGACTGCAATAAAATATTTTTGTGTTAAGGCTTTTTAAGTCTTCAATTTTATATTAAAAAGAGAAGAAAAAATTTGATTACATTTGTATTTGATTATTAGGACATTTATATACATAATATTTTAAATTATACTTTAAAATACACATTAGAGTACAAAATGTTTTTGTTGGTAGAATTAAGCATCGAAATTCCTCTATGGACCTGGATGAGGATATTTTTTATATTCGATTAAAGAAAGTAACATTATATTATTAAATGACTAAAATTAAGTTATTCAGTTATTAAATGTCTAAATTAAGCATAAAATTTAGAACTGTAAAACCATAATAAGTAAAGGAAATACTAAACATGAAATTACCTCACTATCAATCATAATTTCAATGTAAATTGCCAAAAAATAAAGGCCAGAAGCAATAACCGATGTGAAAATCTCACCGTTTATTAAACACAGGTAGAAGGGTCGCAATTTATGACTTGAATAACGACGCTGTTTCCCTTCGACGGAGATTGCTTTGTGGATTATTTTACTACTCCATATCTCACCAGGTCTCCTTGGAGTTGTAGCGGAAGAATTCATTCTCACGGTGTAATAGAACCCTTATATAGTTACAGTCGTATAAATTTCCTTTCCAATGTGTCCGCTAACTTGTAAACTATGTCAGATTTTACGATTTTCCCTCGTAAAATGTAAATACAAAATTTTTTTGTGTATAAACAAATCTAACCAGGTCCTAAATATTATATAGGGCTTTGTAGGATAATGTTTAAAAAAACTTTCATTACTAGTAGTAGCCCAAGTTACCCATTGACAATTAGCCTTAGTTTTTGTTGCACTATATCCCTTTCACTTTTCTTCCAATTCCCAATCATTATTTCAAATTCTTCTAAATTCTGCAAAGATTTACTACCAGGAAAACCTCTATTTATCGTACAGTGCATCAGTATAATAATACAAAAGGTAACCTAGTGTTTTATTCTGACCACACCCAAAGAAAACTAATCCTCATTGATGTTACTGTCCTTGTATCTCTTTCTCTTTCATTAATTCCTCAAAATCACAATTATTTCCTTTTCAATATTATTTCCTATTCAATACACAATGCCTTCTCTTACACTATTAAATATTCCTTTCACTAAATAAAGTGGTGTATTTTTTCAACAGTGTGCAATATAACTCTGGACGCTAGAATACTGCAGGCCAAGTCTGGCAAGATGTACGGCCAAATCAAGTCGCCCAGCATTGAGGGTCCCGCCTTCTGCTGGTACAGGCTGCTGCCAGACTCCGGCCAGAGGGTCGAGATACAGATATACCGGCTGGTCAACACTGGCAGGTTCAACGGCACAAGGTATGTTCTAATAACTATGTTATTTGATAAAATGCAAAAGCACTCCAATTTATAATATAGCCCAATTATTGATATAAGTTTAACTATACGGGAGGCCTATCTTTTTTCTCAGAAGGGTTGGTGAAAAAAGGAGGCTATGCCAAACTGTGGCTGTCTCCGTCACCACTGTTCTTCTTATTTTGCGGGTAAACCTCGCGCAACTCTTTTTCTGCATCCTGATAGTGTTTACTCTCTTTATTAATTTGGTTTGGTGGCAAGGTGCCCAAGGCAGAAGCCACTGTCTATTTTTCATTTAGAAAATGCCTGCTTGCCCTCCACAAAAAAATATTTGTTGATTCCAAGGATTATTGATGAGGCAGTTATAGCAGCAGATGATCTCTAGGCAAGAAAATATGGATTCCAAGACTATAATTCAACTGTCAGTTCAATATCATGAAGTATGTGTATTTTCATAGCGAATCAATCATTACATGCGACTCGTCCCATCGTGTTGCTTACCATGCTGAGCGTGAAGAATGCATGAAGCAATATTTAGATCTAAATTGGCCTTCAGGATACCTAGTTATTTCCGTGCCATGTTGAGGCACCAACCAAGGGCCAGGGAGCTTGTGTATGAGACGGACCAGGGAATCGTGACAATAACTGTCATGGAAAAGCCCATGCGGTTTTCTGGGACCGAATATTTATTTGGAACTTCTCTAATGACAGTTTTCCCTTCAAGGAAATGCCGTATGGAACTTTCTTCGTGGGATATGCGACGGTGTGGAGGCAGTTATCACTGAACGGATCACCCAGTTGGCCCAATTGCAACTAAACACAGTCATTTAGTAGAGGAATAAATTTATGACCACGGCCTCCAACTCTTAGTCTCCAGTAAAACTAAATTCCAACACTGAGGAAGATAGACCACAGTTTTACCGATGTTGGTGCTGAAGTGCACGAAGTACAGAAAACGGCCAAATATGAACGTGTTAAGGGGTGGATTGGACGCAGCACAACGAACTTAACAGCTGACATTATATTATTATTGTATGTGACAAGGCATTTGACGTGACCTCACTTTCGAAGGCTGGTGACCAACCATGATGAAGAAAGCAAAAGATGTTTCCGTTGACTGCACAGGATATCATCCGTTATGGAGATGATGTCTGGCCAGATTGTACCAGTGACTAAGGTAAAGACAAAACGCAATCTAACTGTTCAGCGGTAAGGCGCTTTTGTGAGAGTCAGTGACATCGTACAGAGTAGTCTCCAAAGCGGGTGGGATAGTTATCGAGGAAGTCGTCCCTATCGACCTACCGGTTCAAGAAATAAAGTACATTAGGGCCAGTGGGTCAGATATTGAACGGTGACCTTGCTTACCTTCAGCCAAAAGTTGGCTGCTTGTCATAGTCGATTTAATAAAGATACAACCGGAAGATGGGCATGGAAATTCGCCATACCTTAGTAATATCTCAATTGAACACGTTTTGGGGAATACGACGAGGAACGAAAATTGCTGGAATGCAGTGGGATACGTTTTTCTCTCTCTAATTTGAAAAAGGAGTGGATTTTGACCCAAATGACCCACTTGAAAAAGTTTAATTAAATTAGTAGAGATAGAAACTAATTAAGAAAGGGACATAGACCACATATTGTGATGAATGAAACAGATTGTCAGAATGAACAGATCGATCATATGGATGTAACAGAGTAAGATTAGTTTAATCGCTTACATTTATCAGAGTACGTAAGACCAAATTCGTCGGCATGGTTCTCATAAATGGACTTTTAACCCTGTTCAACTTTCGGATACGGTTTGGAGGGTGCACTTCACCAAGATACAATTTTTTCCTCTCATAACGCATACCAAAAGAAAAAAATTAACAAAAATCATAGGTATCGTAATAACATCGATAGAAATCAATAAATATTTAAATTAAAACTACACACATGTATTGGCTGACCCTTAAAAATGTGATATTTTAGCAATTTTGATTTTTTATATTGTACCCGACAAAATCTTTTTAAGAATTGAAAACAAGTCCATACAACTAAGTAAAACTGTCAATATGAGAAAAACACGTGTTTTGGCTATTACATTTAAAATTCTATAATATTTCCAAAAAATATATATTTGCCGTGTATACAAAGTTTATGTCTGCATAATTAAATAAATCTCAATAGAACGCAATTTTCTAAAAATACTTAAATATAATTTTAGTCACTCACCTTTAGAGCTACATTTTTAACCTAACCTTTCCTCTTGTAACGACTCTCATGTTAGACCTGTGCCCTTCAGTTGCCAGTCCGGATTTCTGCAGCTGGTGGACGGGATGGAGTCGCTCCCCCGGGCTGGAGAGACCCAGATCTGCGGTGGCAACGACCGCTACTCCCCTCCAGTCGTCATGTTCGGCGACAAGGGACCTGCCACCCTCATATACTAGTATGTGTTCAACTTCTACAGTTTAGATTATTTCTTGTTTTTATACATAAGGTTTATCCGAAATACATTACAAATAAATTTATTAGACTTTTTCAGTCCTTCGTCTTTTTCAAATTGAAATTATATTTCCTCTCTATTACGAGAGGGAAATAATAAATTTATTTTAAATTGTTTGTAATCAATGCAACATTTTTTCCGTACACTTTGACAAACGGGAGCTTGATTGTGATGGTTGTTGAAGCCAAGCTGTTCCATAATGCAGATCATCAGGGGCTGATGACCGTCGTCCACTTTATCCTATAATCCTGATGGGGTGACCAGACCTCTTGAACAGGCGTAAACGTCAGTCCAGCCACCCTTGTTGAAAAGGATTAAGGACACCTTCACCCATCTGTTTAATCCTTGCCCTTCGCTACAATGTTGATTCCACAATTAAAATAGAACACTAAGAAATTACAAAAAAGACATACAGTTTATCAGTATACCGTATTTATACATAGGAAAGGGTAAATATCGATTAGCGTAGATTTTAACTTTAGGTTTTTTATTTGTTAAGACTATTATATCACACACCAAATAAAACCTTTTTTAACGTATATTTAAAATGAAAGTTAGGAGGTTTAAGAAAGTTTAGGATAATTTACTTTTTTTAGGAACCTGAATGTATTGATATTATACAGGGTGTTTCAGAACTCCCTACCAATATTTTAGGGCATTGTTCCTGGGTTAAGAACATATCTAAATATCATATTTAAATTGTCCGGAAGTCTTTAGTTACTCACACAGCCACCATTTTCTTTTTTACACATAATAATTTTTATTTCCGTAACGGATGGTTGTATTCAGATCATACTTGGTATAAATCTTTATCATACCAATGTACATTCCCAAGAAAAAAATTAATTTTTTCCATTGAATATTTTCAAAATGGCGGTCATTTTAAATTTTCAAACTCAAATATCTCAAAATCGGTAAATTTTATAAAAATTTTACAAGGCACAAGAAAGTCGCCAAATTAAATTACCTAACCAATGGTGCCAAGTTTGTAAGGATCTGACAACAAATAACGGAGTTATTGCGATTTTTCTTAATAAAAACATTGATTTTGCTGTTAAAATGGCCTTATTTGCATTAAATTCAATGCAAAATCCGCGTTTTTATGAAGAAAAATCGCAATTACTCCGTTATTTGTTGTCAAATCCTTACAAACTTGGCACCATTGGTTAGATAATTTAATTTGGCAACTTCTTTGTGTCTTGTAAAATTTTTATAAAATTTACCGATTTTGAGATATTTGAGTTTGAAAATTTAAAATGACCGCCATTTTGAAAATATACAATGGAAAAAATTAATTTTTTTCTTGGAAATGTACATTGGTATGATAAAGATTTATACCAAATATGATCTGAATACAACCATCCGTTACGGAAATAAAAATTATTATGTGTAAAAAACAAAATGGCGGCTGTGTGAGGAACTTAAGACTTCCGGACAATTTAAATATGATACTTAGATATGTTTTCAACCCAGAAACAATGCCCGAAAATATTGGTAGGGAGTTCTGAAACACCCTGTATATATGTAAATAACTATAAAATTATGACAAAATATTTTTAGTAACTTTAATAAAACAAGATGATTGTACGATACCAGATTTATTTCACTGGTTCATTTTTACAATAGTTTGCTTTGTTAAGCAATCTACGTATTATATTAAAGATGTATCTGACTGATAATGTTAGTGTAGGCCTTTATATAAAAAATTAGGTATTAGTTACCTGATTAATCGTTAAAAAGGTCCACATAGTTCTGAATTTGATGTTTAAATAAACTATTTTCATTTAATTTCAATTGCACTTGTTTGTATAAAATAGCTCAAAATAACAATGAATACAACACAGAGTTCACCTAAGCTTGCAGCACTACGATCGCAAGCTTTGTAATATAATTCCTCTGATAAGTATTACAATCATTATCCCATATGTGCATTTTAATGGCATGATATTACGTTATACATTAAATGAACTGTTAGTGGTTTCTCACACCATGATATGCTTTCAATACCGTATAAATAAATTATGTATTCAGCCAGGTAAAGTTATTTGAAATGTTTTCTTTGAAACACATACATCCATTTCGTGTTCTGAAATTTTTTGTCATTGCAGTGTATACTTAATTTTAAAACTTTCTAACCCGGAGTTACTGACACAAGAGATTCGGTGAAATGGTTTTCTTTTTACTTAAATTTCATTTAGTTTTTGTTTCCATATAGTATAAAGGTAAACGAAAAATGACAAATATGTCCAATTTCAAATTATCAAAAAGAAGCAACGAGTTTTTTTTTTTTGCGATCCAAGAGCTAAATTTAAATAATGAATGTTATATCTACACGTATCTACATGTAATACTGTTACTCAACAAAAATTTAAGTTACAAGAAAAATAATTTTTGATGAAATTTTGGCAGTATCAGCGAGCCAACGGTGAGGTCGCAGTTCCTGGCCTACTACAGCTTCACGGCTGCCAACAACACTCAAGGGGTAGGGCTGCAGCCACGGGGGGGCCGCCGAGTCGAAAACACTGGTAAATATTTGATGTTTTCATATGCCCATTCTCCTAACATTTTGTAAGTGTTTATTGTAAAAGAAAACAAATTTAATCTTTATATATATATATATCGATAATTTATATGTTATCGTTCTTTTTTATACTGCAATGTTTTCAGAAATTGTTTTGCCTTGATAGTTATCATTTCAAATGTCAGTGACAACATTGATTAACTTAAGATTCACTAGGCAATGATCTCAGTAGGTAATGTTTTATAATATCAATGCATATTCAGTAATTTTTCTGTGACCTAGTTAGTTGCAATTATAACATTTACTGAGTGCAAAAAAACTTTGAAGTTACATATTTTTTGCATTAAATAAATCAAACAAAAAGTCTCTTATAATCTAAAAGGAGCCATTTAAAATATCCTACAGTACCAATTGTAGTAATCTATTTAATTGTGATTAAACAAACGATTATTCAATCCAAGATGCCAAGGGCTTTCATTAGTTTTACAATTTTATAGAAATATTATCAGCTAAGGCTAAAGGTTAAAGGTTAAAGACTAAGGTTATAGCTCACAAACCACATAATGAATGAACTTTCAACATGTTGTATTGTGGAAATTCAACCCACTTTACACCCCTTCAATGGGCTTAGAAAAGCTGTATACTACTTACTTAAGGTCCATTGAAAGGATGGTATTTAATTATATTCAACCTAGACAATTAAGTATCTTTTCTATTATGTAAGTTTAATACGATCTCAATTGAACCTGATAAGAAAATTAACCCCATTAAATGTTGGGGAGTTGTTTTAATAGCCTGCTTTTCAGGATAATTACAAAAACTAAATTGTACAGTGCCAATTATAAATATTTGTCTAATTGAAATTTTTATAAGCTGAAAACGAAAAAACTGTATATAAAAAATTCGAAACATATAATTTGGCTGAAATTAATGAAACATACTAAAAACTATACTAAGAATAGGAATACAATATAGACAAATAAAAAGACGTCTTTTTTAGATCTTAACTAATGATCAATTTTTAATATGATTTACAGTAAAAGAAAAAAAAAAACTTACTGGCCTACTACTTTACCGTATACTTGGACGGTATACGTTTCAGTTTAATATATGAATAATAATACATAAAATTTGGAAATGCTCCGGATAATATGTAAAATCATTGACCTTGATTGTAAAAGTAGTCATTTCACGTTGGAGGCACTAGTATAGCCTACAACTGAAACCTAAAACCTTGGCCAGTATGTTACAAGACCTTAATATATATTTATCATCTTAAAATTTACTCCTTTTTGGTAAAGTAAACTTCAGCTTATTTGTCTTAGTCTTTTTCTCCAATGAATAATTTGAATTATTCTTTAATAGCAGGTGTGCCAATCTCAAATTTATAGATCATCCACTGGCCATCGACTTTACCTAAAGGCTGATTTACACACTGCCAGTCGGTATTCCAATTGAGGTTTCCCGTCACAGGATGCCAGCGACTTGCCCCGTGTTATCCGGTGTAGCCAATCACTGAAGAGTCCAGTAAGCCACTGTCCCATCAATAGCTGGAAGTGCCAGCAGAAAAAATATTGTTGTTTTTGTGGCGTGTCAGTCAGTAGCTGGAACGTTTAAACATTTCATTTACTTCCAAAATTTTTTTTTTATGTTTTGTAATTGAACAATTAATCCAGGTGCTAAAAAGGTTGAGCATGCACTGAAAGTCTAACAAAATTTTACTTTAAATTATTATTGGGGACATCTAGTAGATGAAAAATCGTTGTTGTTACCTTTAGAGTGAGGATACGTCACGGAGGACACCCCCTAGTGGAAGTCGTATTGGAAACACCATATTTACCTTCATCACGTCATAGGCTATACAATCTTAAATGCCTATGAATTTAGAGCAAAACATTACAAACCTGATCCTAAAATGTCGAATTTGTCGGGCTTAAACGTTTATCCGTTTAAATTTTTATCTACTTAATTTTGTTATTAATGCAAATTTTGACTTCCTGCCATTTCGGTAAATTACTTAATATCCACCCAACAATACGCTGGAAAGTGGAAAAATAGATTATTTTCATTCTCAAGATATTCCCAACAATTATCAAATTAAAATTTCGTTACACTCAATGTGCTTGCTGCACTCATTTAGCCTGGCCTAAATGGCCAGTCATTGGGATGGAGCTATGACTTTATAGTTTGTGCAGTTGCACCCTGATCATTAAAATCTGTATAGAGTACTTTAAACAAAGATTTATCAAAATATTTTTTCCCATCAATCGCTCTGCAGCATCCAGGGAAGTTCCACCTGTCCTGAAACCCAGATTGTACTAACAATGCTCCAGTTGCATTGTCAAAATGTAAAAGGTAAAACGCCACAACACCAGTTCTCTGTCATTGCAGTCACCACTTACCAGTGCCTTTCAATCACATCTCAACTGGTATACCAGCCACTGACAGCGTGTAAATCTGCCTTTTAAGTGGCATCTCATAACATGGACCTGTTTGCCAGATTGCGACTGGCTGTACCAGGACTTCTCGTGCAAGGAGCCGGACTTCTGCCGTCTGGCCAGCCCCGGCTACCCAGGCGTTTACAGTCCCAACCGCGTCTGCAAATTCCTCATCACCACCAGCTCCATCCACACAAGCGTCAAAATAAAGTTCCACGTCATGAACCTCCCCTTCAGGTGGGGCATTAAATAATAGGGATCATATGAATGTTTTTTAGTCTTTTGGCTGTCCACTATGAAAAATGTTCCTTCCCTCATGATCCACTGATATTACAGACAACAGGAGGTATATATCATTTGGAGAACACGACTGAGAAATGTGATTTTCGAGCCGGTTGGTTTACCAATAAGATTGCAGAACAGCCTGTTTGAAAATGAAACACAGTTTTCTTAGGAGCAAAGTGGTTGGTCCTTCAAATGGTCATTTGGCAATCTGCAATACCCATTTCTTGCTCTTTCTTTTCCATGTAATACAACTACCTTTCAGGGGCTTGTGCAAAATTCCCAAGACACAGACATGAGTAAAGGAAGCGTCTTGTTTTTCACAAGTAAAAAAAGTGTATGACTTGACTAAGAAACGAACTTCACCAAAAATTTGATTGGTAATCGGTTTAATTCATGATGATCCAAAGGCTAAATGACAATATTATATTAATTATTTCTTCACTGACCGTTATAAAACTGAGGAAAAACAATAGTTGCTTTTCTTAGAAAATCGTGACTTAATGTTAAAGTAAAATTATATAAAATGTCAAAGTCACATTATAGATGCGTACTTTTCTAAATAACAATTTGAACAAATATTTACAAATTGAGAAGGATAAGTTGATACAATACTGAATACATATATAATTTAACTACTAACAATAGTGGGAAGTATATTAGTACAAATATTTTAACCTAAGGTTTTTTATCCTATAAAATGCTACTAAACCTAACAGTTTAAATACTATTAACTAAATTAAAGAAAAATTACTAACAGTTTTTTTTTATGGGATTACTATAATCAATTTAAGAGTAGAGTTCTTTTAATTTTTCTCTAAATGTTGTTTAAAATTTGTAAACTTTACTTACATTAAATATAAATAGATTATCTTTATAGTATCACGATCGATTTTGACATTAACAAATGAAATAAAAATTAAATAGTCTAAACAAGCAAAAGATAAAGAAAAGCCTGGAAACATATTAAGAACCATAATTTAGTTTTGTAACTTTGTCATTCAAAGTATGGACTCGAAGTATCTGGACTACCTTGCTTGAAATGAGGTGGTAGGGCTCTTGTTAACGTTGTTTGTGATAGGCTATTACCAAAATGCTAAATCCAAAATTTCTACCATGGGTTCCGGATCATTATAAAAGGTATACATTCGGAAATTTAATGCACTTCTTTGAAGAATTTTTCTTTCATTGTAAAAATTAGCTAAACACAAAAATTACTATATTACAGTGGCTTTAAGATTTTTGACGGCGATCTGGAAGTACGCCTAGATTAAAAATTGGATTTATTAGCATGATACTATGACAAATTATAAAAAAAAAAAAAAAAACTACTACCCCATCATATGCAAAGTAAACTGTATTAATTTACTGGGCTAAATTATTAAATGTAACATAAATAAATTTGTTCCTTTAAAACAATTCTTTCAGGTAATATCACAGGATTTGTTTAAAAAGTAGAACCATTATCGAGATTAATTTAGTATTACCAACATCTAAACTTATTCATACCAGTTTTGGCTAAAAATAAAACAACTCACTCCAATACAAAATAAAATATTTTGTGAAGTTTTGCAAAGACAGAGTTGGCAGGTAACACTAACTTTAGGTCTCCGTGGACCTCTATGTTCCTTGGATTGTTTGTCCTACTTCAGAAATAGCATGTCCCTGATGTGCAAGTTCAAAACTACAGAGGCATGTGCAAATAATTAAAATTACTAGCAATCTTTTATTGATAAAATTATATTTTAGTTGATCGTTACGAATCCTTGTAAACTGGATTCGAAATTTAGATAAAATAATAGATTATTTAAATATTTTATAAAAAAAAAATTATAACCTAATAATTATGACTTTTTATTATGTAATAATAGATAGAGAAAAATAGTTTCCCTCTGAACTTTAAAATTTAATTAAATAAAACAAATAGTTCGTTTATTTTTACAGTCAATGTTCCAACGACAACATCAGCATTTACCAGGGGTCCACCACTGCTGGAACTCTTCTCCACACCCTGTGTGGTAACAAAAAACAAGAGCTCGTCTTCACTGGGCCCAATCTTCTTATTGCATTTAAGTAAGTATTAAAATTTTCAATAGAGATACATGTATTACAAATTGTATTTCATCTTAGATGCAACAATATTTATTGCGATATTGTTATGAAACTTTAAACTCGCACTTAAACATTACTTCTTTATTTTTCGAGCTTGAGAATAAACAATAAAAAATATTTAAAAATATATAACATGAATATTTACTTTCTTTAAAAATATTAATTTTACTTTGAACAACCAATACCACAAATACTAAGAGAGATTATAAATATTAATTATTAATTTCAAATAATACTTCATCAATAATCATCATGGTATACATGAATATATTTATTTCAGGTCTGGACCATCAACGCCTCCGTACGACTACAACGGGTTTCTAGCATCCTTAGAGTTTTGGGATAAGATTCCAACCACAACGACCACAGAGGCATCGGTAGCGGGAGTCTCCCCAAAAGCCACCGAACAGACGATAATGAGTGGGTATTGTTAATTAAAATAATGTTAATAAGATGATTTCACTATTTTTAACGACGTTATTGGATACTTTTGTATATGTACAACAACAATTATATTTTTATAATTAAAATTAAAATAAAATAAGTGTAGTTTTATGACAAAGAAGTGGCTTTGTTCAGAGTTTGTATGATAAGTAGCAAAAGATTATGAAGCAGTTCAATAAAGTTGAAGATGAAGTTAAACACGACTCTAATTAAGTATGAATAAGCTGAAGTCTTAGAAATCTCAGCTACGCAACTAATGAAGTAATAAATTATTATTGTGTTACTGCGTGGGCAGACTTAGAGAGAAATTCTTCATAAATGAGCTTTATTTGTATAGTTTCAGTGGACCGTTAAACGAGTTTTAAGGTGTATTAGAACGTGTTCGAACTAATTAAATAAAAATATCAACTGACTAGTCTGTTATTAATGTGTTTTATACAGCTGTTACTCTTTATGTTTTTTATATGTATATTTCTTTTAAAAAGTTATTATCGTTACAGGTTTGAAAATTACTGTAAAATAGTTTTGAGAGAAATTTTATTTTTCAATACTTCGATGTTACATAAACTTTTTTTATATCTTACAGAGAATTCCATATTTTTCAAATATGTAAAAATTAATATTTCAAACCAAGATTTCCTTATTTTTCGTAAACATGTTGAAATTTTACCAAAGTGCACTGTAATAATTATTGTTAATAATTTGATAGAATTGTTGATTAGACTAGCCAGGGACAATATATTGTTTCAAAATAATATTAAACTCGCCTATATAATGCGGTTTACTTTATTTTTATTTATTAAATGTATACCCTTATTTAATTTAAATGTACTATAGACAGGATGGAATACTATTAATAATTAACAAGGAAGTGTATGCGAAATCTACATATCATGTTATATCATGTCAGTCGTTTGTATCGTGTTAAGTATATCCTTTTCACATAGACAATCACGAAGTACAATATTCCCTTGAACCTAATATCTAAATTGAGAGTGCATGTATTCTTGATGTTGTAGGCGATGGGTCCCCCCAGGGCGGAGACCGGCCGGTCTGCCGGACTGTGTTCTACAGCAACGTCACCAAGTCTGGCCACTTCGACTCCAGAACCCTCTCTAAGGACTTCCACCACAACTGCTCGTTCCTCTTCCTGGGGGACCGGGAAGAGGTCGTCCATGTCTCCCTATTCAACTACAAGCTCAAGTAAGAATTTGAAAACTTTTGAAACCTGCATTGAGTTATCTTTCATGACGAGAAAACCGGAGTGCTGCACGCTGAAAAGTTTCAATGTTGTCTATAAAACGTTTAAATAAATTATATACAAAGTGGTACAAGCCATAATTTTGTTCTAAGATTCAATGAAGGGATCGTTGAAATGAATAATGATTGAACCCATTTTAAAATTATATTTTCGATTTCAATATAATAGATTTCTATCAATATTTCTACGAACAATACAAATTCTGGTTCCTCCTTTGCAGAAATAAAAATTTGTAAAATGTAACAATACACTTAATTCTTACTATCGAGCTATTTATCCTATGACCTAAAGCCTTTTGAACTAGGTTGCTAAGTAAGATGTAGGAAGTCTGGAAACAACATAATATCTTAAAATGTTATAAAGTATCAAAACTAAAACTTTGCAAATTGCTTTGGTGCCTTAAAGTATATTTGCCAAAGAATTATTGACATTGAAATTTCATAGGGGACAGTCCACAACGAGTCAGAAGAAAATCTTAAATATAAGCATAGTTCAATGTTTCAATGTGCAAACCAGACCTTAAAAGGACGACCAAGCCAAAAATTCTCTGTTTTCAAACTTTGCATGAAAATCAATTTCCCGAAAACAAAAAATGTAATAACACCCGATACACTCAATCTTTTGCAGATGGGTTCGTGAAAATTTTTTCAGAATACAAAGTCTTTTAAAGTCATATGACGTAGGCCAATGCAGTTTCCCAGACAACTTCCGTTAGGGACGTTCCCTTATTGAAAAATCTCTTTCTTCTTATTATACACAGTTTAAAGGGTCTTTTGCATTGTGAGCGACCTAAAAAATCAAATGTATTTAGAGCCCCTGCATTTTTTCGTTAATTTGATTTTAACACAGTTTAATTCAGTCGGACTTTTAATGTTGGTTTTTGGCACTGTTCTCTTTCATAGAGACGTTTAATTTGATATATATCTTTACCTATGCTTACAGTTAAGGTTTTCGTTTTCTTATGACTTCTTGTGGACCGTCCCCCCCCCCTTGGCTTCACTTTGAGTCTCAAAATCTCTTTGCAAAGATTTTATATTGTTAATTTAATAATTTTAAAGATATTATACCGTTTCTATGCTTTTTTCCACCTCGTATACAGCCGGAATATTATATTTTTTGTAGATCACTCTCCTGCCAGTCTTACATTGAGAGCTACGATGGAATGTCGATGGATCTTAAACCGACATCTAGAATCTGCAGTCCATTGACAAGGCATTCCAGGGATCCAACTGGCAAGTACGTAACCTTTATGAATAGTGTAAATGTTTATTTCATAGAAATGTATGATATGCATGTCCTCAAGATTTTCAGAGTTGATGGAAATTATGAGTAATTTTCAAAGAGAGTTTATAAATTTTATGAAGAAAATTTACGTGGGAAAATGTGATTCAATAAATCCTGATTTGAATCCCTTTTGAAGTAGACCTGGAGGTATATCTGTTAACTGGTACTGACAACATTTCTCGTTTAGAAAGTGAATATAATTGCTCTTGAAGGTCAAACGTTTAGCAAGAATTGTCTTCATGTGCTTGTATTTGATATCATATTATTTGCATTATATTAACATCAAATAGTTTTATGATACAGTATGAATAATGTTTGATTATCTCAACACTTAATCTATATATTCAGAGCCAATCACCAAAACTTTTCTGCTTTTGATTCATCGTGTGCTTATCACAGGCTTCTTAAAGTTTGAATGTTAATCTTCTGGAAGAACGATAATTGATTGAACCATTATATTATGACTGATTGTTTGATAAAAAATATTTGGAATCATAAAAACATATTTTCCAGTTATACGATACTAAAAAAATTAATTGGTTCATCATAAACTGAAATTATGGTCGAATTTTTACTAGTTGGCGGTCTTTAGGCTCAAATATTTCTTAGGGCCTAGGGGAGGAGGTTTAAATACTGGATGTAAACAAAAACATTCCGGAGTATTAAGATTAAACTAATTTCTCAAGAATCTAGAGTACTACATTATATCATAAATGGTCCAAAAGGTAGTTTTCATAAATTCAGTATGTATACCAGTACACATCAATTAGCCATGCTTATGGCACGGTGCCCAGTTTCTATGTACATTGTACATGGTAGCATGTCTGGAGTTACTGTTGCCACACAAGCGACCATCACTTCTCTTATTGAGTTACAATTAAAAATCTTTTCATGGGGGTGTTTCC
This sequence comes from Neoaliturus tenellus, assembly GCA_030545055.2. Classification (NCBI taxonomy): domain Eukaryota; kingdom Metazoa; phylum Arthropoda; class Insecta; order Hemiptera; family Cicadellidae; genus Neoaliturus; species Neoaliturus tenellus. The sequence goes on from CM061533.1 coordinate 110,980,587, forward strand.
AATTGTATTTTTAATTTAGGGACGTATAAAGAACCTAGCGTGTCCAAGACGCAAAACCGAGACGTTAACCACCTCAAAAAGCGAAGTTCACTTGTATGTCAAATGTCACTTCAGACCTTCTTGTACATGAAACAATTTGACAAGATACCTTGTAAAGAATTTATTGTTATTTACTTAGGAATGTACTTTATACATTTTTATAATTTATTTTTTTATTTTTACTCAATATGTTATCTTGAAACCCCGGATTCATTTTCTTGACACCCAGTATATCTCAGTAAATGCTCTCTAACCATAATTTACAATATTTTGAACAAGAGAAAAACAATACTGTTTAAGAGGTATTATGATCCGATCTTGATGATCCAAAAACGTTGTTGTTCAGGTTCCAGTCGCAGCAGATGTTCCTGTCCACTGGCAGCTCGCTGCTGCTGCTGCTGCGACGGATGCCTCCACTCTCCGGCAACTCAGAGGAGTACCTCGACGGTGCCTACCACTTCCACAACGGTACTTGCCCTCATTACTTTATCTGCATTGTGTTTAATGTCGATAGATTCAGAAAACAACAATAACTTATATTCCGGTTCTAATTTATTTCATTGCAATTTTATTCATTATCGATAAAGAAATGCAATAATTTAATTATGCAATTCTGTATGATTTTAAGTTATAAAAGGAAGGGTGCAGTAATAAGGTTTTCGCTACACCTACAGGAAAATCACCAGTTTTCGATATAATGGATTTGTATCACCTGCGAAAATTCATCATTACATTGTTTAATAGGTCTACGTAATGAGAACTATTACAACCGAAAGTAATGTTTACAATTTTTTTATTTTTTTTATTTTACCAATGTAAACAAACAATCCTTTGTTATTGTTTCTTAAACTGAAATGGAAGTACGGTTTAAACCTAACATAAAATTTTATTATTTTTGGAATATTTTGTGTGCTTTTTGTTTTGTTTGATGTTTTAGTAATTAATTGCAATAAATAAATATTCTAATGTATTTTTTATTTTAAAAAATCAGTCTTTGTAGTGTAACGAAAAGTATCATTCAAAACACGATCGAAAGTGGTTTGCATATTCTTATCCATATTTCAAGTGCTCGATATATTTCGCAATTCAAACATATAGTCTCGAACATGCAATGGTCAACTTTCGTCTCTTGTTATAAAATATACTACTATTTGAAAAACATCGAAAGTGCATTAATATGGAAAAATATTGTAGAGCATTATTATTTTAAATTTAATTATTGAACGTTAATTATTATACGTATTGATGTCAAATTGGTGTCATCTGCCACAAACTGGTAAAACTGTGATTTTATATAGACGTCAGTAGTATAAAGTAGACGATCAATAACATTGTATATTATTTTAAAACATTTACTGGTAATTTGACATTTGTCCCAACAATGTTGCAGAGCACGTGCAGGGGACTCTGCAGCCCGACACGCTGTGCACCTCGGACTACTACGGCCTCAGCAGCAGCGCCCGTGGCCACGTGACCAGCCTCGGCCAGCAGCACATCTTCTGGAACGTTGACAGTCGTCTGCAGTGTTCCCAGCGGTTCATACCGGCGGTCAACCAGAGCGTCTCCCTGCAGGTCGGTAACGATCATTGACTAGGTGTGAAAAGACATGTGTTGATCAGTGTTAGCCCAAATTAACCTATTTAAATAGATTGGAGTGGTTGAGGGTTTACGCTTTATCTCATCACTAACAGTCTGAAAATTTTCCCCGCTAGGATTTCTCACCATTCAACAAACTATTTCATTAGAGGTTGCCGGTCGTTTGATCTGAAATGGCCAACTCGCAGCCACTTTGGCCAGAATCGTGGTTTCGAATCCAGCACACGACGAACTTTAATCTGGTGGAGGAACTCTTAAAAGGGTTAGCTGTTCATGGAAACGTTGGTGGGAGGGCAACATAAAACAAACGGTGGCAGGCTTGGGTGGAAGTTGATGGGGTTGGTTGATTCATTGGGGGTTTCACCTTAGTCAACACTAATTTAGCTACTTTTTACTCGTGTTAGTGTGTGTGCCTGTACGGATATGAAATATGTACGATGGACATTTTTATTTATTCCAAATTGAAATAAGAAATTGCGTCATCTTTGTGTATCTAAGTGGCAATGCTAGGTCACAACATGTTAAGGACATTAGTCACTAACACTTGTTACAAATCTTAATGGTTAAACCATTGCATATTTGCTCAAATAAAACCAAACCTCTTAGCGTTTTACATTCAGCTTCAACTCACTTTCTTTTAACATTAAAACGTGTATTAGCATCATTAGGAATAATCACGAAAATTGAAAATTTAATCCTCACTGTCACCACCATCGTTGGTTGTCACCCATCGTTAAATAGGCACCAACTCACTTCAGTATTCACAATTGATTTATCTAATATTTTTTGTAATACTTAGGAACATTTTTACATTTAACGATATTACAATAATTTATAAATTATTTATCTTCACTGATTAAATATTACAAATTATGAGAATGCGTTACCAATGAATGTGTTGAGGTAACTAATAGTATTTAGTCAATCAACTTAAGCTTCAGTCGATTACTTATAATTTCTTCCATTTTATTGTTATCATAATATATATGATCCAAAATTTAAATTCTACATTTGACGTTTAAACAAATTAATTCTTTTCTCTATGTTTAACCGCCCTAATCATGTTATTTTCAAATCTATTTGGTAATAGTTTTAAAACTATTTTTCTCAAACAGGCTCTAAACAAGAGGCTAAGTTCTCAAACAAAGCTAGATACATCTTCTTACTTATCAACAGTTATATAGACAAAGTATGATTCCTTTCAATGATATATTTAAACTCCCGTATAGTGACGAGCCAGCTGTCAGTAGTTCGGACAAAACGCGGCGAATTAACAACATCAGTGCGAGTTGTTAGCTGTGATGCATGCAATCAATGATCGCATTTAACTGAAATGATTGATTGCAGACTTAAACGGTGACACGATTCACCAGTTACTGGTAAAATATTTTATAAGATCCCTCAGAGTCATTTAAGTCTATTTAAAAGATTTGTAAAATATTTTAACAAATAAATTAAAAACATTTTACTAAACTGTTTCTATTATTAATGCTAATAAGATTCACTCATTATATAGAATCACATTCAAAAAGGATTCAATAAAAAATCATAAAAATAATTAATAAAAACTTTTCTTAAAACTTTCTATGAAAATTATTTATATTTGAATAAAAAAAGTAATGAGACATTTTAATTCAATATGTGACTATTTATTTTTTCACATAGTGTAACAGATATAACAGAAAAGAAGTTAAAGAGTAAATAATGTAAGAGTAAATAATGTGTTTTTTGTACAAGAATCTTGTATATACCTATTCAGTGTATTGTCTTTTATCTTTTTATAATCTTGTGTAATCTCTTTTCATAAATTGATTGATCGGTATTATTAAACCTACACGTTTCTGGCTATAAGAATGATTAATAAAAATTGGCTAAAGGTATCTCAATTTGTAGGATCATCAGATTCAAGCAAAATTAAGTCAACCGAAAAGACATTGTACTCCGGATTGATAAAGCCTGGTTTTTATAAGGTTTCCAAACAATATTATTGATTTATTATTCAAATATCACAAATCAAATATAATATTGTTGGTCATAACGGTATTCTGGCAAATCATGTTGAGAATACCTCACTAATTATACGTAACGATAATCAGAATAATGTAAGTAGCCTATAACTGTTTGCAGATTACGGGTAAATGTGTTGTATATATACGTCACCATAACACCACGTGTACCGTCATTAATTAGAGGTTTCTGGAATGATTAGTGACCATGTGTATTGACAGATTACTACATTCCGTCTGTTAACAGGCCCAAATGTCAGTCAAATTGTGGTGGCAGCTGCTGTTGACGTAACGTCACCGTTGCACCAATTACGTCACTGTTTATCAATTTTATGATTAGTATGTGAATTGACCGATAACGCTGATCTTACTGTCTGCAGATTTTTATTTCGAAGAAAACAGTATTATTATTGTATTATCTTTACATCATAGAATAAGTATTTAAATTTATCCTAAGTGAGTATTCAATGAAATAGTCAGTTTTGTCACAGAATCCAACACGGACATTTTAACACTTAACTTTTGACAGTTGAGAATCGTTGACAGTTCTGCACGTGACGTCATTGTACAAGGATTCCCTGTTCCCCATTGTGATTAGGAACTGTGTGTATTGACAGGTGACGATGATCCAACTGTCAACAGACAAGCACTGTCACACTGAGTGCGGCGACAGCAGCTGTCGATGTGTCGTCACCAATAAGCAGCTTTCAGAGATTAACCACCTGAAAATGGAGGTGGAGGCGGGGCTTGTCGTCGCTTGTCTCTGCGGCGACTTCCAGGTAATTGGGATGACAGAGAAAAACAAAATATAAAGTATTTAGAACTTATAATTTTGACGTCTACCAACTATAAAAAGGGCGTACAGATTATGACGAATACCCCCTTTAATACCAAAATTAATTTCACAAATCATTCGTTTCCTAAAGATTAATTTTGATGTGAAATAATGATTTTGTAAAATTATTAAATTTAACCTTTTGTTTTATTACTTAAAATTTAAAAGCTATTTCGTCCATGTTTGCGTTTAAATGGAAATTTTAATCCGTTCCAAAAACCACTTTACCTCTCTAGAATTTTAACTTAAAAATATATACTCCATATTTTTTATTATTTTTGGCAAATCTTTTAAAAAGCAAATATTTAATGAAAGACTTAAGAAACAATGTATGAAAACTAATACCGTATGTTTATCGATAATAGTTGTAATTAATTGAGTTTTCCCCCACTCCCGGTGGATAAAAATTTCTTAAAGCAGATTGTTTATCAAATGACTTCACCCAACAGCAAGAGTGGCTGCCTGTGGGTCTCCGCAGTTGGTCGCCCATCAAGTTAGTCTACAACGTTGCCCACTACAGCTGGGAGACCAAGGGGTTCCAGTACTCGGCGGACTACAAGTTCATCTCGGACTCTTACTGCGGCCACCACACGACCACACAACACACAGGTACGGTCGGCACAGTGTGGGGACTAGCTAAAATGGTAACGTGGAGTTTGGATTCTAAAGTAACCTGGACTGGAACAGGTCGAAGTATGAAAGAGAATTTGGCTCAGTAGAATAATGTACAGCTTCTTGCATACACAATAAGGAAGTTATGGGTTCATTCTCGATTATTTGGAGGTATTCGAAAGGTTTGCTCAACATTTCCTCGGAAATTTTTTTTAAGAAATAGATGATTAAAATTGTATTGGTAAGTTCAAAATCCTGGACAATAAATAGCAACTGATTAACGCAGAAAACACGTCTAACTCCATCACGTCCATCTTGCTTGGTGCAAGGGACCAGCAAAAATCACTTGCTGCAGCACTTATTGTTACCTTTAGTAAATCACGTATGAACTATGTGGGATAGACAAGATGAAAAATGTCAGGTTGTTTTGGATGAAGTAATGCTCAAACTATCAAACTCCCGAGCAGACTCTGAATGGGTAATACAAAAAGCAGAAAATGAATTCCACTATATTTAAATAGGAATAACAATGCTTTCTTAACACTCTAGCTCAATATACTGTACTTACTTAAGATTCTATTGTGTCAGCTTTCTAAACTTCATATAATTTGATATTATAACTGACAACATTCAGATATTCCAATCCAGCGTTTCTTTTTCGCATATTTTATTTATTGTATTTTTATATTATTATTATTATTTTTATTCTAATTGCTTGGTCAAATGATTAAAGTAAATATCACCGTCTACTCTTAGTTTACAAACGACCGATTGTCATGTCCTGATGCAGGATTTATTGAGTCCGGCAACCTGACGGAGACCGGCCAGTTGAACCACTTCTTCCACCAGACCTGCACCTGGCTGCTGGACTCCAACGTCGAGAGGCAGCTGGTCATACAGTTCGCCAGCAACCAGAACCGTTAGTAGTACCTTATCTTAGAAAAACTAATATAAATTAATAAACTTTATACATTTTTTTATTAATAAGTCAGCTAAAAAAATATAAACAATATTAAAATAAAAAATCTGACTTGAATCTGCCTTTAAATTACAATAATATAAAATACAAAATAGGTCCCCACATTTTCAGAGAGTGTATAACAATCAAATTATTAAAATTTTCAATTTAATTTAGCGACTAATCTTCTTAACTATTTATCAAGTTATCAGGGAATTAAATTAATGACTTGTTTTTTTTTTATAATCTCTTGTTTTATATAATGAACAGTTAACTGTGTATTAGTTTTTTACTAAGTTGATTTATAAAGTCTACATTTTCTAATAAATATTAATTTTTATTTAAAATCATACACTATTACTTTATAAAAACCTGTTTCAGATATAGAGGTTCCATAATTTACATTGTTCCCAGATACCACCCTTAATTATGCGCTGTTCCGGATAATTATTGTTGTTTTAAAATAATTAAATTGGAATTTTAAATACCTGTCGTAAATCGATCCTCTCGTCTTGATAAATATCACGACTTCATCTGTTTCATATTCCAAGAATACATTCTCAGGTCAGAACTCCATTTGTCACTTTTAAAGAAGGGAGCGGGGCCACTACAACCGGTGCACTGCAGTCATGACTCATCAATCGTCGGCGCCGCACGTGCTCGTGTTAGAAGTTTCCGTATTCCATGAATTTGGCCAAATCAGTTTTATGTATACGTGTACTTTGTGTCCGTTTAATTTTTGTGTTAACTTGGACAAAGTCAAATGAGATAGATATTTTTAAAGGAGACAACTGACGTTGTGACCTTGTAATGTATTCTTGTAATATGAAACATCTGTAGTCGCTATACTATCAAGACGAGAGGATCACTTTCCAACTGGTATTTAAGCCTTCAATTTAGTTCATCCAGTGATACAGAGGCTAACCATTATGAAATTTAAAACAATTTCACCGTCGGTTACGACATCTGCGACATCATTTTTGTATTGTACCCTAAAAGTAAGATAATTCGAGTCTAAAAATCTTAGTTAAAATAGTTTTAACTATTTTATATATATATATATATATATATATATATATATAAATTATATAATAATTAATCCAATAAGTTTTTGCTATAAAGATTGAACATATTAACTATTGATTTGTTTCAAAAGACGCTTTACTTATTTCTCATAGTCAGGGAAGTCTTATTAAAATGTTAGGAGGCCAAATATAATTGTAGTTCGTAGCAAATTAAAACATTTGTATTGTTTGGTTTGGCAACACTGGTTGCTGAAAAATGCACTGTGACTAAATCTGTTTTCTTATGTGCATTATTTGATGACAATTTAATGGTGGGGGGGGGGGGGCAGTTCAGTGATATAATCAACTTTTTTATCAATATTTACTTACTCTATTACTCAATAGTATACAGCAATAATCAATAGTAGGTCACTTTGTACCCAAAAAACGATGGTAATTATTTTTTATCTGGTACGATTATTGAATTTTTAGATTAAGTCCAACTGGATGTATTCAACAAAGGTATACAATGTCGGTTGCAGGGCCGTGCTCGGCGTGGAACCTGACTGTACACACGTACGCGGAGGACGGACCAGAGCGGACGGGACAAATGCTGACACATTTCTGTCCCCGCCACAAAGTCGCCAACTACTCCACCGAGTTCGGCCTCAACATCGTCGTCATCAAGTGAGTTGGCTAACTTTATAAATGTCTCCTCTACTTTGGGTTTAAAAAAGAAGAAATCAATTTTAACATTCCCGTACTTTGTCTTTTTTTAGAAGAGGGTCTTCACTTTTAAAATCACCTGTAACAGAAATAGATAATTACAAAGCATTGTTTGGTGGATTAAGAGATCTATAAATAGACGAAAAACATGCAACCTTATTCCCTATTCATCGTTTTTATACCTTACTCTACCAACCGTAACGCACGTGTGCAGGAGTCGGTTGACCACTACTCCGGTTTGTTAAGTTAGGATAGGTTATTTTATATTATGGAGAAGTATTCAAAAGAAAATGTTCATCTGAGACTCAGGAGCGTAGGTAGGATGGAAGTAGAAAGCGTGAAGTTAACGTATAGGAAATAACCAGTGTCTCGGAGGTCTGATGACAAAAAAACCAAGGACGCGTAGTGACAGGCAATAGAAAAGTTAACTCTGAGATGCGAGTAAAGATGATGGGTAACTAAAAAAATACTGTTTCAAAAATAATGGCGTACATAAATGTCGTTTTAATTATAGATTATCAAAGCTCAATTATGTTGAATTTTATGTTTTTACATGTGTATGAATATCTAAACATTTATCTCAGATATTAAGTTTATTTTTTACATATTTGAACATAGCCCTAGTAGTTAACAGTTCGTAATTAAAGACATTTAAGTTTAAAAGAGATTTATTTGTAAAAACAATAAGGTTTATATTTTTAACCTATTATAATTTATTATTGCTCGTACAACATAGCTGATAACTTACATATAAGTTCGGCAATTAACCAATAAAACGATATATCATGTTGCAAATTACCATATAGGGAGTGGTCTGTTGAGTCACTCGATAAAGATGAACTAGAAAAGGTTTTATCTTTGAAATCAAGTTCTCCCTAAACGTATTTTCGGCTTAACAGTTTAATAAAATGTTTTAACACACGATCCAATTACATGGTTCTAAAAGGATAACAAGTAATCTGTTTAAGTTATTATCAATATTAAAAATTACATTGATGGACTAGTCCCCTTGTTGTGTAAGTTAAAATTACAGCTTTAACATCTAAATATTATTTTCTAAAATCATCTTTTATATTCAAAGAAGTTTCTTTAATATGCTTACTTAATAACTAAATATAATTTGACAATTTAGAATAAGTATTGAAAGTATTTTATTTAGAGTTTTTTTGGAAGTAAACATACAGGATGTCAAATAAATCTGAGACTGGCTCTTCATATTCATATCCTACAAAAAAATTTAAATCATTTAGTAATTTCTTTTTTTATTTATCTTTGGTGAAGGCGCTAACAGCCCTTTTGTTTTTTACACTTAATACATTTTATTTTTTAAATGGGTTGTTGTATTATGTCCATATTTGGTATAGACCTTAGTTCTATAAGTCGACTATCCATTTACAGAAAAATAATTCAAAATAGGGTCCTTTTGTAGTCTTGAAAACAAATATCTTAAAAACAGTAAACTTTCAAAACATTTTTTATCTTTATTTATCAAGACAAAGATACCAAGATTATAAAAATATAACAACATATAATTGAGTAAACGTGAGTTTTCTAATGAAAAAGTCGATTGGCGCTGCTTAATCTTTGGTGATTTAGACATTTTAATAAGACAATTTCCATTTAGTGCATTATTTGTTGTTCAATCTTTATGATCTAGGTAGGCCTACCATTTTTTAGGTAATTATATTTATAATTTTTTGTCTCCCGAAACAATTTTACCGTTTTTCAGGTCCATATTTATTTTTTTACTAAAAATTACCATATTGAAAATACAAACCAGGAAAAAATAACAAACAGATAAAATACAAAAAAAAAAAATAGAATATAAAATTATATAAAAACAAAGATGTATGCAAAATACACAAAGAAGTATACCTATGCTTAATACAACAATCCATTACAGAAAACAATGATTCAGTACACAAACAAAATGTGGGATAGCGGGGATTATCATTTTTATGTGTAAAATATGCATTGAATAGCCAGTTTCTGATTTTTGTCACACCCTATAATGTCCATAACCCTGTAAAGGCCTACACTAAATATAACTGTGCTAAAATTTCCAACTACCTTCTATTGAAATTCAAAAAATAAATTCAGACCCAATGACATTTAAGAAGAAATTAAGAAGTTATATTACTGACAAGTGTATTTATTCGATGCAAGAATTTTACGAAACAAAATGAAGAAACGAAGAATTTAAATTTTTTTTAGATATTTATGTAAGTTTATGATGTATAGGCCAATGCGACTTTTTAGATGTCAGCCAAATAAAGCATTGATATTACCTATGAAAAAAAAATAATATTTAGGATATTAAACCTTTTTAAACGTCCCAACATCTGATTATTACAAGAATAAAATCATCATCACTCTTTGACTACCGGTAGGCCTAAAACCTTTTTCTACATTCAACACAGTTTTGCATTTGAAACGGAAGAATTTCAATGTAAGTACGATTAAATGATAAAAAATGTTTCTTAATTAAAATTAAAACTATTTTGGGAACTTTCTGCTTATTTAATTTATTTTAGTTCTTACAGTTTCGGTGGCATCTTCATCAGAGATATTATTTACAAAAATGAATTTTTTAATAATGTCTCTGATGAAGATGCCACCGAAACTGTAAGAACTAAAAAAATTAAATAAGCTGAAAATTCCCAAGAGTTTTAATTTTAATTTAATATGGCTTATTCAAGTTTAAGAACAGAAATTTTAGGAATGTTGAACATGTTTCTATGTAAAAGTGCACGCTGATGAAGTGACATTGAGACCTTTAATCTTATATTTTTGCAGACTCACCGCCATGTCGTCCATACCACCCGAGTTCCAGATCAAGTGGCGATCCCAGGTGGCGCGAGCCGCGACGCGCACCGTCGTCTCCGTGCCCGTGCTGGCGTCACACTCATCACGCATCAGTCACGTGACCTGCCTGGCCGTCACCATGGCAACCGTCACGCTGCACGTACTCAGCATCACGCACAGATGAAGCGCCTCGCCGCCGCCGCCGCGGGGACTGGGCTGTACATAGAGCTGCGTTTTATATCCGGTCTGAGGTTTTATAACATATCCTGGTTTCTGACGAAATAGACGTGAAGCGTTGAAAGAGGTGCAAGCACATACCACGAATAGACTTTATGTGTGTAAAAATTTGCATTGTGCAAGTTATATGATGAGAAATAACCATGATATATTGTTGGCTGAAGAGATTGTAAATGAGAACTACTCAAGTTGTGAATGAGTATTCCTTATATTGAGGTTGTTGCAGTTACTTGCATACTTCAGTGGACTGAAGGATGACTGGATCTTACTAGGATGAGTGAAAGCAAAAAAGCGCTTCGTTATCAAATAGTAGGTTAATTGTCGTTAGTAAGGGCCTTTCCTAACCTTATGGCCGTATGAATATATGATGAAATTACTGTAATAGTTTTCATAAAACAATTAAACTGTATGTTCGTGGATAATTTTCATAGTCTCGGCCTAAGCAACATTTTAAAAAGCTAACAATTCGAAAATATTTATTTTATATTATTTACTATATTTTTGTATTTTGGCCTACTAAAATATAAAAATTTTATGAAAACAATTATTATTATGGATTTTTCATTCTTTAAGTCAATTTTTCACGGTCTAACATCAAAAAAATCAATGAAATAAGGAAATTTCAGAAGTAATTTCTTCATTACCTCCAACATGCTCAATCGTTTTCTCTCACTTCCACTTCATCATGATATTCGTCCATAAGCGCACATTTATTTTTACATTGAGTGTTACATGTGATGTTCTCCATATAAACGGTGGACTAGACTAGTGATGATGGTGCTACTTAGTGTAGGCTAGCGAATAGGTGCTGAGGAATCGTCAGACTGCTGTTATGCTTCTGTTTATGTTATCTACCCCATGGTTCATGTTATTCAAATATATTTGGTTGTTACCCTTTGTTACCTACTGTCTCCTGTATTGTTTATGTTTTCATTGTATAAAATGAAATAAAATGTTTTATATATGTCGTGTTTGATTAACACTTCGTCTTAGGTGTAGTGATATTGATGGGTTTAATTAAAACTACAAGAGACTAACTACACTTTTATTTGCGGTATAACTTGACTGGCGTATTTCTTAAGGACATAAATTGGTTGTTAACTTCCAAAACAGAACTCAAAAAACGTCAAACTAATTCATTTGTATATCCTAAAAACTGTGATTGAATGATTTAAGACAAATAAACAAACGCAAACTAAAATAAAAACTACCGTACACTTTAAAGAAACACTAAAAAATAATTTTTCTTGTATATGATGCCTGTACTCACTGTGATTAAAGCCATTATTAAAAAAGTAAGAGTTGGGTCTTACAAAGTGATAAAGTGATGATTATCTATGAATAGATTCATAAGTGTCACATAGCGTTTCATACAAATGAATAATTCTTTGATTTTTATTTTGAACCTAATATAACTATCAAAAGCTATGAAAGACCTTCAGCCCTCTCTCTTTAAAAAAAATTAAAATCCAACTAAGTTTTAACAATAATTTCCTTAAAGGCTATAGTAAGCATCATCAATACTCCATTTTACACACATGAAAAATTCATATTATAGAGAACATTAAATTATTATATTATAATGGAATGGTTTAAGTTACCTTTAAAAGTCTAAAGTTTTCGAGGTCTTACAGCTTAATCCATCGTGCTTCTTCCACTTATTGGTTAGATAATTTCACTCATATACCTTCAGAAAAATACCTTCAAGATTGCACTCATTAAAACATACATACGGATATATGGACAGTAAAAACACATATTTGTGGGTTGTTCTGAATTTGTTTCCGTCATATGTATTGTGTGTATTTTTTACGATTGATATCATTATACATAAGAGAATGACTTAAAAAAGTATAAGGCTTATAAAAAGACCGTAACGTTTTGAACGATTTCCAAAGATTTTCAAAAGATTCCAAAAGATTTATTCTCATGGGGCTGCTACAACTTAAATAATATCGGTATTAAAAAAATTACATGATACGAATTTAAGAAATATTGAATTGTTAATGTTATACTAGCTGACTTACACGTGCTTCAAAACGGTGAAATCGTTCGCTACTCAAACTCGACGACAGATTTACCTCGTTGGCTACGCTCATTTGCCTCAAGGCTTTACTATTCTTCAATTGGTTATTATCAATCTTGCCTCAATACCTTACACGAGATCATCTGTTTAGAAATTAACAATGCTAAATATAATCATGCCTGCATCACTAAAATGCTGAAATGCTAAAATCCATAAGAATACCATGACAACTTTAAAGAATTGAGGGGCGGAGCCCGATGGAGATTAGGAGAATATCGTAAATTTTTGGGAGATTTTACTCAAGAGCTTTTTAATCTAGTATATGGTTGTACGGTTTTTTAATTCTGGGAATGCTTAAACACCTTGTTTTACATCCGATATTCAAAACCTCACTTTAAATATTAAAATGAATTAGTACAATAACGGTAAAAGATACTCAAATATAGAAGTCGTAGATAATTTAGCTCCCCACTAACGATTTCCCATCAAATTTAAGACCAGATAAACATTAAATTCCCTAGACTGCAAAAAGTAAATAAGCTACCCGACTTTTCAGCCAACACAGCAATTTTTAAAAGTCTCTATTCCTTAGACGGTGATTTATTGTAAATTTATCAAGATTTTTACATATAAGAGCTTTAAATCAAGTATATGTGGTTGTTTGGGTTTTGACTTCTAGGTTTGAACAACTTGTGTTACAGCCGTCCAACTTCCATTCATAAATAAGGGTGCTTGGTAGTCAGTGTAAATAAAATTAAGATATTCAAATCTTATACCTGTGTATCCATTAATATTCAAATGTTTTACATGTCATAAGTTAGCATCGAACAGGTTATAAAAATTTAAAAATTCACACTCTCAGTTCACGATACGTCTTACTCACTAGTAAAAATCCGAACAATTATTTTTAAACTGTAAAATTTGTTTTATTTTTATAATTAATTTAAATTATGATTTGATTTCACAAAATCTATACTTATTTAATACGCTAAGGGTTTTTTTTGTCATGAGAACTCCTACAATTCTCAACAGATTTTCAAGTTTTTGGTGTCGTTGGATAGGGCTTAGTCTGAAGTTGTTTCCGCCAAAAATTGATGAAAATCGGAATTTAAATAAAGGCGCTATCCACAAATTAAATTTGAAATTTTCTCATTAGAATAACATTGAGGTATTGGTTTGAGCATTTTAAACATCTGTTAACGTACAGCTGTAGTTTTTGGTGATCACTGATATTCACAATATTGGATTGGTCGGATTTCATTGATCTAGAACTAAATGTAACTTTTGTATTGTATGAAAATAAATTGCTCGATGTTGAGCAACACGTGCACTAGTATAATTATAAATTAGTCACATAAGAATCGTACAATCAACGTAGAGATATATCACTTTATCAAAATTCTTAAAAATGTGAAAGTTGATTAAACATGTTCTTCAATCGTAAGAACTTTCTTCATAATTATTTTTGCACGTTTGGATTATTTTATTTTAGACTTTTATTCAAACTTTTAGCTATCATTATGTAATTGATTGCAATAAATTATATAATACAGTTGCCCTATGTCATAAGCGTCATATTGCGTCATAAGCCAACCCAGCCCATCCAGATTGGATATGTTGACAGTTTCCATTGATTGCTTGTATAGTTGATTGGCCGGTCAAACGTTTGGGAAACTGTACACTGAAACTTACGTTCAACTGCTATACCGTACTCTAGATTATCACAAAGGCTACAACTCGAAAGTTTCTAGTTTGAGCTGCATTTTAATATCTCAATAGCGGTAAACAAGTAACTTACAAAGTAATCAATATCAATAAATAATTTTAATTTAAACAACATATTTGTTTTTTATTTACATTCTTTAAAATTATTAGGGACACAAATATTTTTAATTGTTTTATAAAATGCATTTTCTGTAAAATATAGTTTTAAAATATTGCTTATAAACCATTGTACTCGTTAACTCACCCAGCTGTAAAGGCAAACATACGTCTGTTATTCGCATTGGTATATTTTTACTTGTGGATAAACCCCACACGTTTGAGCTACACACGTTTGCCTCACATTTACATTTCACGCTTATCCTTCGAAGGAAAGGAAATTGAAAGGAAGGAAAGGGTAAGAAATGGGACGGCAGCTTGCCTGTTAGACTCAGGGGAGCAACTCTTGTGACAACGAAGGCTCAAACATTGGACCCACCTATTTCCTCTAAATTATTAACAAACTGTCTACTCATGTTCTATGTTTCCAAGTCCTCCAGATGACATGTATAAAAATTGCTGTTTATTACATTAATGGATCAACTCCGAAGATAAATTTCTTGTAGTAAATTTCAAATTCAGCCAAAATATTTATCGCATTTTAAGAAAACGATTTGTTTCCTGGACTACATAACAACGTAATAAATAATAAATCCAGTTTCAATGTTGTATAGTATAAATACATTGTTTTACATGTTTACTATCGTAAATTAATATAAAGTTCTAATACATGACTTTCAGGGCTAAGATAGATATTTTTATTTCTCAATAGTAGTTAAGAATGAAGAATTTAAAATTTAACTGAAGCAATCAAATTTTAACAGTTTGGCAGGAGTCAACGAGGCGTAACCAAGTCAAGGTCATTCCAAGACAAATAAAAGAACCCATCCCACTACAGCACGTATTTGCGATTGGGTAATAAGGATGTAGAAGTTTTTAATGCATTCGGTTAGTGTTTTGTAGTTGAATTGAAACATTCTGGTCTGTTAAAGTTTAGGATATAAATAAAAAAAAAACTCATGATGATGAGAAGTTAATTTCAAAATCAACACATTATTTATTTGAAAATGTTCAATTGCCTATAAGGTTCTTGTCAGTTTTATTCTTCCAGTTCGAGTCTTGCAATTCCCAATTAAATTTTTTCTTCTTCCCTTATGGTATTTTCGGTTTAGTAAAATTCTACATAACTATAATTTTAACCTTATTTCAAATATTGAAGATTTTAATCAAGTATTGTTCTTTTGGTTAATACAGTCCCAAGTATTAAAAAATAAGGTTACAATACCTCGTGCCGTCGTCAATCCGTCATTTGGTCGAGATATTTGATAATGATATCTCGACCAAATGATGGATTGACGACGGTACGAGGTATTTTAACCTTATTTTTAAATACGTCTGAACTCAATCTAGGAGGCAATTTCATAAATAAAATACAATCCCTACCGTATATAAACGTTCTCCCCCGAACTCCTGCTTCAATCTTCTTTTTGAACTTCAACAGTAACCAACTCAGTCTCTATCTATCTAACTATGAATCCCCAACAAAATACTCCCATCCAACCATACAAAAGTACTTCTACCCTCAAAAAACATCATCTACTTCTTCGACAACAAATACTGGATAACTTAAAAAAGCGATAAAATAACTTATTCAGTTTCAAATCATGTTGGAGCAGTTTCCTCATTTTTTTATGGGTAAAACTAACATATTTTTAACATGCCATGTCCTTTTTTATTTGGTTCCGTATACATTGACAGTATTTAAACACAACTAGTATACGTGTTGCCCGAAATCGAGCATTTTATTTTAATACAGTACAAATGTTACTTTAGTTCTAAATCAATTACATCCGACCAATCCAATAATGTGAATATCTTTAATCACCAATCTACACGTATTTACAGCTGATTATTAACAGATGTTTAATATGCTTTATTCAATCCCAATGTTATTTTAATGGGAAATTTTGAGATTTCAAAGGTGGATAGCACCTTTATTTTCAGTGTGATTCTCATCAGTTTTTGGCGGAAACAACTACAGACCAATCCCTATCCAACGATACCAAAAACTTGAAAATCGGTTGAGAATTGTAGGAGGAGTTCCCAAGACAAAAAAAAAACCTTAGCGTAATAAATAAGTATAGATTATAATTTCCTCTAACACCTATGGACGATTGCAGTATCAATTGAGTATGTACTAGAACAAAGTAATATAGTTAAAAACGCGAACTAACATGAAAGTCGGCAAAGTAGTACACAATACCCAGCGCTTGTACAGAGTACAAATTTGGAACTTCGTGAAAGTACAATACTAGCAGCGCTTCAGTGGAAATCATTGGAACTATCTCATTGTGACTTATTTCCAACCGAGAAGCTAGGCTTTTTAATAAATTTTTGGTACATAAATATGTAAACATAAACATATTATTGGTACTGTGTTACGTTCCAACTTTATTCCTAACAATGTCATGTTTAAATCTATGACTATGTCAAAATTTATCTTAAATACCTTTTCAAAATATGAGTCAGTCAGTCTTAAAATATATACATCAAGGGGTGTGAATATTTTGGATTATTGCCACAATTTCTGTATTGGAATCGTATTTTATGTTATAAAATAGGTGTTTACGTTCACCAGTTTAGGTACACATATATTTCCAAACTCAAATAATTAAGCTTTAGAAAATCTTAAAGTATTCGAGGGAGTAAGAGAAAATTTCCTCCGAATCATTGAAGAGAGATTCACTCAGCTGGAGACAGGGGCCCATTTCCTGAGTCTTTCTTGCCGCAAACGTCGTAATCTTGATTTTATCACTAGGGATCTGTTTTAAAATTTATCATAATGGTACAATAAGGGCATATACTTCCTCAGCATTTTGTGTATTAGGATCTGTAAAGTTGGATATGGAAAATATTTTCAAATAAAATAATTAATTATACCAAATAGTTCGTGAAATTAATTTACTTAAAAACTTCAAAAAAGTGTTACAATAGTTTGAATGATTTGAATGAGGCAGTATGGATGTTTCAAAATTGATTTTAGAATCCTATCGTTTATCAACATCTTAGGAAAACTTTTCCATAACACTACTATTGTAATCACATAATACAACAAATTTAAGCATTGAAACTAATATAAAAATCAACTATAAGAGTTTTAATTTAAAATTATTCAACACCAATATACTTTTTAGTTTTTTATTTTCACGGAAGGCCTTTCGATAGACAAGCTATCATCATCAGCCGTACCGTAAACTAAAACAATATTTGTAAATAAACATTATGTAAATATACCAAATATAACATATGATATTTAAATTAAATTATAAAATTTTGGATTAAATAGGCCAATAAATTAAACAAAGCAAATTAGTTTACAATAAAGTTAAGAAGTTGAGAATTTTGAATTGGTGGAGTATCAATGTTCATTAGGTTTTCTTGCTGTTCTTTTAAATTTTTTATCGATTCCCAAGTGTTTAGTTTGTTTGAGTTTGTTATATTTTTTATTAATTTAACGGTTTTAACTGTATGGTTATTCAGCACACAATGATTTGCCACTGCACTTTTGTCTGTTTTTTTCTAATTTCAAGTCCCTAAAATGTTCTTTAAATCTTGTTTTTATCGTTCTTTTTGTTTGACCAATATATTTCATGGGACAATTTTCACATTGGATTTCATATATCCCTGATTTTTCTTCTTCAGAAATCTTATCTTTGGGGTTATTTAACAAAAATTTTAAATTATTGCCTGTGGAAAAATTTACTTTTTTGTTTGTTGTTTTTTCAAAACTACACTTTATCTTATTCGACAACTGAGGATTAGTGTATTTAACACTAATCCATTTAATTTGTTCGTTTTCACTGCAAATATTTTGTAAAGTTGTTCTTTTTTCTTTGTTTTTCCTTTTCTTCACATTTCTTATTGTATTACTTACAATTTCTGGCTTGAACCCATTGAAAACCGCAACTTGTTTTAGATATAACACTTCTTTTCTGTAATTTTCTTTCGATAAGGGTGTATTTATTAAACGATAAATTAAACTATTGAAAGCCGATATCTTTTGAGAATGTGGATGATTTGAGTCGTAGGTAATGTATCTTTCTGTACTTGTTGGTTTACGGTAAATATCGTATTCAATTTTGTTTTCCTTTTTAGCTAACATTAGATCTAAAAATGGTAATTTGTTGTCTTCTTCTAATTCATATGTGAACTTGATGGAACTGTATTTAGAAAAGTGCAGTGGCAAATTACTGTGTGCTGAATAACCATACAGTTAAAACCGTTAAATTAATAAAAAATATAACAAACTCAAACAAACTAAACACTTGGGAATCGATAAAAATTTTAAAAGAACAGCAAGAAAACCTAATGAACATTGATACTCCACCAATTCAAAATTCTCAACTTCTTAACTTTATTGTAAACTAATTTGCTTTGTTTAATTTATTGGCCTATTTAATCCAAAATTTTATAATTTAATTTAAATATCATATGTTATATTTGGTATATTTACATAATGTTTATTTACAAATATTGTTTTAGTTTACGGTACGGCTGATGATGATAGCTTGTCTATCGAAAGGCCTTCCGTGAAAATAAAAAACTAAAAAGTATATTGGTGTTGAATAATTTTAAATTAAGATTGTACCAATATAGAGCTGTTAACCTATAAGAGTTTTTTTAATATCTTAAATTGATCCTCTAATGTTAAAACTGTTACCTCAAACAAAACATAAACACAAAAAAAACATGATGTGAATTTATAACCATGATCACCACTCGAAGCTATCGGTGGCGTTAGTACAATTCAAGTAAAGGAGGGGGGTGTAATCGAAAAAGGAACAGCCAGCAATCTGAACCACAATATCGACCTCATATATACGAATTAGTCTACTTATGTAGATGGTGTTTATGGATAAAATAGTATTCAATTGAGCGAACGTTAATCCCCACTAGGGAATATCGTATCCACAAGCCATCGCTTATAACTATTCACAATTCGTGACCTCCAAGTAGCTGGATTACAGGACGACGCCACCGTCCCAGTCTAGGACGTGTACCAGTCTAACTAGGTGACTAACTAGGTACCAGAGACCCATGTTCCAATGGTGAAATGTGTTGTCTTGAACGAAGCAATAATACCATAATATATCTTTGTCCAAAGAGTTACGGGACACGCCATATAGTTAGTATTTGGTAATACAATGTTTCATAAATAAATAAATAAAAATTCATGGTCTGGTAGGACTCGTCAAATCGAAAAAAATGTCCTCTTGGCATATAACGAAAAATCCTTCGCTTAGCAGCAAGCCGCCATTTTTAACAATAAATAATGTTTATGTCTGTAATGTATCTTATGTGAAGTTCATATTTGGCATGTACTTTTATCACCCAAATGTTCATTTTCAGGAAGAAACTAATTTTTTTCCTATGTGGATTTTCAAAACAGTGGACACATTAAATTTTTAAACTCAAATATCTAAAAAAAGTAACAAAAAAGTTGACAAATTAAATAACCTAACAAACAATGCCATATTTGTAAGGATCCCACCACAGATGATAGAGTTCTTGCGATTTATATGTATAAAAGATTAAATATTTGAGGTTATTAACTTCAAATGGATGCTGTATTGAAAATAAATATTGAAAAAAAATCCCTTAAAAATCAACATTTGTATGGTAAAGGTTTATGCCAAATATGAAATATGATGATCAAATGTAAACAATGATGATCCGTTATGGAAATATTCTAAAAAAAAAAAAAAAAAAAAAAAAAAAAAAAAAAAAAAAAAACGCCGGCTAGAGGCTTGAGGCTAAACGAAGGATTTTTTGCTATGCCAGGAGGACTGACAGCCCTCGAAGTTAGTGACGTTCTTATGAGCACAATGTGTATTGCAGTTTTGTTCTATTTAGTTTTTAATTTTAACTCATTTGAAGATTTAATTTGTTATCAGTTTTGAAAGACGCTACTGTTAAATTTCAATACTTTCCAGTATTTAAAAATCCATGATGATGCAGGGGTTCGAGTTTATATTCAGCCCGTTATTATTCAGTCCGCATGTTAGTAGCCCTGGTGGCCAACGCGGAAATTGAATGTGACAGTTCTGGCCAACTAACTAAACTGGCTATTGTTACCGATCCATACGGTATGGAATATTGATAGAAATCCCAAATTAATATCATTTTGAAAAAGGGAAATATTTTTAAGTTATACTGTAACAGCATATAATTTAACAAATGTACTGCAACATATATACAGAGTGGAAAAAAGTCTGGAAACGAGTAAGTATTTTTCAAAGTATTTAAGTAATAAAACTAAAACTTTGCAAATTGATTTTGAGTGACTAAGACTACTTCCTAAAGTACTTAGTTTCCTTGGACATCCAAAGGGGGACGGTCCACAAAAGTCAGAAGAAAATCTTAAATGTAACAATAGGTCAATATGTAAATTAAATTAAAGTTCTCTAAGAATAGACAACAATGCCACGAACCCGGCCTCAAAAGAACGACCGAGTAAATAATGGCAGGCGATCAAACTTTGCATGTAAAGCATATTGCTGAAAACAAAAAAAATGCAATAACACCCGATCCACTCAACCTTTTGAGGTCGGGTTTGTGGCAAATTGCTCAGAATGTAAAGTCCTTCAAAAAGATGTATCATATGACGCAGACCAATAAAGTTTTTCCCAAGACTTCTTTTAGGGACGTCGCTAGTTAAGGTCGTCACGGAAACCGCATTCGGCTACGTCATATGATACATCATTTTAAATGATTATGCATTCTGAGCAATTTGCCACAAACCCGACCTCAAAAAGTCGAGTGTATCGGGAGTTATTGCAGCAATATAATTTGTTATCAGCCATATGATTTTTATTTAAAGTTTGATTGCCTGCCATTTTTTACGCGTACTATTTTGACATTTGGTATTTTGAGGCCTTGTTGCGGCATTATTCTCTATTCTTAGAGCCCTTAAATTTGATGTACATATTGACCTATGTTTACATTTAAGATTTTCTTCTGACTCTTTGTGGACAACAACCCCCATTGGAGGTCTAAAGAGACTAACTACTTTAGGAAGTAGTTTGAGTCACTAGTAGTAGGGTAGTTGGGTAAGTAGTTGGGTGAGTCGGTGGAGTAGTGGTTGGCGCGCCGGACTTCGGAACCATGGCACCGATGTCGTGGGTTCGAATCCGCGTTCTGCCAGTGAATTTTATCAGTACCTTTCACCTTGTACTGTAGCGGCTCACCCCCTTACTTTGTCTAATACGATCCACGCACAGATCAATAGTCTATGTGGACGGGGCAAAGTAAGGCAAAAAGAGGTCTGCCAACCTCTTAAAAAAAAAAAAAATAAAATAAAATAAAAAAACAATTTGTAAAGTTTTGGTTTTGTTACTTAAATAATAAAAAAATATTAAATCGTTTCCATACCTTTTTCCTCCCTATGTTTGTAAAAATATAAAAATTTGAAAAATTATATTAAGTATTATTGTTTATTTATTTGCTTTCATTGGCTATTTAGAATAAGTACCTTACATTTACGAACATCATAAGCTTATGGATGCAACATTATTACATTGTATGTTTTGTTTTATTTATATATATATATATATATATATATATAAAATTAAATGAATAAAAATATTACATTTTACTTATTCCAGCTGTGTATGATTATGTCTTTCCAATATCATATTGACACAGTAATACCTTTAAAATTAAACATAATTAAAATGGTAAATGCAGGTCCATTATTTATTGATTGAAATACTATAATTTAAATTTCATTCAAAGAGTTTTAAATTCTTATGGAAAAGAGTACTAAGAAATATGTCGCTGTCTAAGACAAATAACAAGTTTTCTTTATTTAACAAAATTAACTAGCTTAACAATAATGTAATAAATCAACAACTTAACTTAGACGTAACTGAACTAAGAAATATTAAATTTCAATTACATGAAACTATCACCTATGTTGGAAATAAATAAAACATCAATGTAAAAAAGGATTATATAACAAATATGTAAGGAAATGGATCACAAATATACTTACCAAATTTTAAATGCCCACCTAGCAGCTGTTGAATTGGAATCCTCCCGAGATGCAGCATTTCCCAGACTGATCACCGTCCACTTGATCCTTTTAATCCTGTTGGTCCCCCGGCAGCCTGGATAGGTGTAAACAAGAGACCGGTGGGGGGCGAGTGGGATAATCTTGTTGAAAAGGATTTAAAAAGGAAATATCCGTGAAGTGCTGTTGTATTATAACAATGATATTACTATGAGGAGAACGCCTTGTGAATGTTCTATTATTTCTATACATGTTTTATATCAATATAATTTTTAATAGTTATTGTTATTGTTTAAAGGGAACTGTACTTTCAAATTTATTGTTTAAATAAAATCTATTTTGTACCTAAAAAAACTTATAAGACACTTACAGAATGTTTTTTAATGTATTTAAAGTTTACCGAAATAATACATTTTTTTACTATGCATTTCCCCACAAAAAATCCAAGATGCAAAAAAGAAAATTATTTACAAAAATCAAAGTTGATCATTTGTTATTACAGGTAAAACAACACTTCTTCAAATATATTACTCAACTAAAGATCTTCCACGTGATCACCCCCTTAGAATCTCATATATAAATCTGAAAAAGAAGTTTGGAGTTGCATTTCAAAAGGCAAAATCAGAAAATGTTCTCTTTCATCCTAACTCTTCTGACAATACTACTAAATTTACATCCAAGGCGGTTTAGGACATTGTAACGAAACCATTCTAAATAAAACTACAACCGAGGCTATTAACTTGTTTGTATTTGAGTCTAATAGTGGAGACCTCTACTCGAGATCTGAGGACGTTAATAATGATTCAAAGCGTTCTTCACTAATATTTCTTGAAACTTGGTCAGTGACCCAACTGCACAAAAACTTTCTATTCTTATGCCTCCCTCATGTTCGAGTCTTTTACTTCACTCTTTATCTAGGATGAAGTATTGAAAGTGATTAAGTCCTTAAAACCTAGTAATTCAGCTTTGAAGATGGTGTATCATCAGATTTACTCAAGAAGGTATCTCAATTTTTAGCAAGACCTTTGTCTTATTTGGCCAATGTTTTTATACTGAAGAAAGATTTCCCTAATCTCTCAAATTGGCAATGGTAAAACCTCTCTTCAAAAAGTTAAAACCACTGACAAAAACAATTATGGGTAAATTTATATTACATATACACTCTCTAAGGTCTGGAAAGTTTTTTTTTTTTGTAACAACGTTATTTCTTTATTCTTTCATTGTGTCTTTATTCTTTCCTAGTGTGCAATAACCTGCTCTTTGAGAAGCAGTTTGGTGTTCTAATAAACAATGCCACTGTCCATGCAATGTTCAGCTTTGTGTCAAGTGTATCTAAGGCACTTGATGAGCATAAGCATGTCTTTGGGATATTTCTTGATATTAGTAGGACCTTTGATATGGTGAATCATCGATTGCTTTTGAGAAAGTTGGACAACTTTGGTATAAGGGACAATGCATTGAGTTGAATATCTTCGTTCTTAGAGGGTAGAACCCAAGACGTACAGATACCGTATGTAGATAAAAGCAAATACATTTTTTCTCAAAGATATTGTGAAATTGCCGTCACTTGTAAGTCCCACAGGGTTCTGTGCTTGGGCTGGTCCTCTCTTTACTGTTTTTAAACCATATAAAATCAAGGTTATCAAATATTGACCTATGTCTTTTTGCAGATGACACGTCTTTGAAAGTGAGTAATTCCACAAGTAATGATCTTGAAATGGAATCCTTCATACAATGCAGTTTAATTTTTCAATGGCTGGTTGACAACAATCTTTGTGTAAATGCTCAAAGAAACTCACTTAAATGATTTTAAGTTACGCAACATGTTTGACTATACATCTAGCATATTCATTGGTGAGAACCAGTTAGATTCCTGTCCAAGCACAAACTTGTTGGTTCTAGATGTTGATTCAAGTCTAAATTTTTCCGAACACATATCTAAGTTTTGTCGCAGAGTTAATGTTGGGATTTTTGTTCTTCGTCATTTATCAATGTTTGTTGATGTCAGTGTTCTCCTGACAGCTTACTTCAGGTGCATATATCCAAACCTCAGCTATGGCATTGCAATTTAGGGAGCCAAAGCAACTCAATCAAAGATGATATTTATCTTTGAAAAGAAAGCAATTAGATTATTGTGTTCAATAAGATCAACTGATTCATGCAGAGGGATGTTTTAAAACTAAAAAAACTACTCACATTATTCTCATTGTACATTTACGAAAGTCTTTCCTTTACATAAAAAATAGTCATTGATTTCAATTTCGCATTAATGATCAATACAGACATAGACATCAAAATTAAACTTTATCCATACTACACAACAACACCACTTTAAAAACAAAAGAATTTTATTTTTACAGTATTGTTAAGGTCTTAAATACATTTCTCTCAGAAATTTAAAAAAAGAGACAGACATTAATGAAAATTATTTTTGATCCTCAAGGAATACTAGAGAGTCCAAGGGGTTTTAACAGATGAAAATACTTTTTAGTTAGAAGTGCGATTTCATTTTTAATATATTAAATTACTAATAGGTTTATTTTGAAACCAACAACCATCTGACGATTTGTCAATGCTATTTGCATAGTTACGTGACAAATAAATATTCTTGATTCTTGATTCTATCATAAAATAACTAACAATTTTCTAATTTTTTAACTTAAAAATTACGAACATAAAAGGTGCACGGGGTTTCACACCACCCTTTTCTTATAATTGAGAGTTACGACTGACGCAAAACAGAGTTACGACAACATGGAAGATTTACAGCCGAATCATGTCAACCACTGCTGCCAAAGTGAAACTAACGGACTCTGAGCAGGGTGGCAGACCTCCTATTGATTATTATAATTGAAATTTACTTCCATAATGTTGTAATACTGAAACATTTATTATATAAATGCATTTTATAAGACTTGTTATATAGTATAGTAAAAACCATTATCAATTGACTCCACTTTGTATAGAAGTTTGGTTGAGTTTAAAATGGTAGATATCTAAATAAACAACGACACTTTTTATTTTTAATGACATTAAGCTTATTAAGTTTAAAGGCAATGCGATAGTTTTTACAACGGTGCTTATAATTTTCAGTTACCTTTTAATCAAATATGCAACCATTTTTGTGTTTCTGTTTTGTTTGGGTCAACAGTTTTACCCATTGCAGATCTATTTGAAGCTATTTGCAAAATCCTCATAGTTGATTTGCTATTTTATGTTTAACGTTATTGTATGATTGTTGTTGTTTCAGTAGTAGTGTTATGGTTAAATTTCCTTCAAATTAAATACGACGAATTGAAATACTCATCCACATTGAATTATTCAACTTTTTAACTCTTTAAAAAAAACTTTCTTGAAGTTCAAATCCTTAAGTGAAATAAGTTTTCGTACCCTGTTCGACAATTGATCATTTTAATATTTAAAAATCCTACTTTACAAATTCTAATGTATAAAATACTGAAAGAAAATTCTCCCTCATTCTATCATTATGATGAATTTTAACAGAATGTTGAAAATAAAACCAAAATTATCGCGTTTGCGGTGAAGAAGACTCAGGAAATGAGCGCCTGTCTCTAGCTGAGTGAAATTATTCAGTGGAAATTTTCACTTACTCTCTCGAATACTTTGGTATTTTTACCAAGCTTACTTATTCCTGTTTGGAATTAAATGTATACCTGTTATAGTGAATTTCCCTATAGGGAATACGCTATTACGGTAGTAGTCATGTGAAGACCTAAGCCCGGGACCATGTTACTTTTTAATTTTGAGCTCCCCAGAAGCCAAAAACACCTTTCGTTCATTTTCATACATATGTATTTCAACGTGTAATACCTTAAGACAGTAATTAAATATTACTGCGCAGTAATACTCTTAATTAAACATGATCTTAATATCAACATGGATGTATAATGGTCGACTGCATCGGTCATAGTGATCAGACGCCTTTGAGATACATTTGCAAATGTAATTAGTTTCGGCTACATATGTTTTAATCTAGGAGAATAATCGAACGGAAAATCTTCCGTTACAAAAAATATATTTCATATAAGTTATAGTTAGGAAAATAAGAATATTAGTTATTAAGTAAAATAAAAAATTAGGAATGCCGTTAAATATAAGGACTATACAGGGTGGATGAAAGTAACTTGCACCCCTCCTTAACTTTTTAACTATTTGAGATATTTGAAATCGATTTGCGGCAACATTCGTGGACATGAGGGGCTACAATAATTATGGTACAGTAACCTCATGTCCAATAAGGTTGCCGCAAACCAATTTCAAATGCCTCAAATAGTTAAAATGTTAAGGGAAGGGGAAGGTGTAAGTTACTTTTCAATCACTCTGTATAACTAACATAGCTCCTGCTGCTCTAAACTTTACACTTCTACTACGGCTCTACTGAGTCGAACTATGCTTTCTTTAAGTACAATCTTTTTGCTAAGTTTTTCACGATCACATTTAATAGTGATTTCATCAAACCACTTGAATTTGATTTTGACCTGAATCTATACATAACTGAATCTGAACTGATCCATAACTGCCTGCACATTCAACATAGGCTTGAAGCTTTGGACGCTAAAAAGAGCACTGGCCCGGAAGGGATACCTCCTGTTATTCTCAAATACTGTGCTCCTGTGCTTGCCCCTCATCTGAGTGCATTCTTCGAGTCTCTACTATCAGCTATGGTGTACTATGGTGTATTTCGATATATATTGAAGACAAGATTTGTTATACCAATCTATAAGTCTGGCAATGTTGACAAACTATCGACATATTGCCGTACAGCCAACATTAGCCAATATTGTTTAGAGCATTGTACTGGATCGTTTATATTTCCAGCTCTGTGGTCACATTTGCCTGGAACAGCATGGTTTCATGCGGAGGCGTTCTAATGCGAGTAACATTTTGATCTTTCAAGAGTTTGTGATGCCACCATTTGCTAAATCTAGTCAGGTTGACTTATTTTATTGGACTTTAGCAAAGCTTTTGACAAAATCAACCACCGCTATTAATTATTGGTAAGCTGAAGGAGTATGGAGTTTGTGGACCTTTGCTGAAGGTCAATTCTTGAAGCTTGTAATTATTATCTTGGTATTTTTGCTGTTATTATTGTATTGTTATGTTAGGAATAATTTCACTCAAGCAATATGTCTTCACTTGTTCATAATAATATTCTGCACGCAATTTCTTTGAAAGTAAATTTTCTTATTAATATGTCATCTTGAATGTTGAAATGTATTAATGTATTGTTCAAATGTGTTATTGATGAATTGTATTGTATCATTTCACTGTAATTTTTTTTATACTAGTGTATGCCGTTCATTACCAATATAAATAAATAAAGCCTCTCCCTGTGCTTTCTGGAGTTTCACAGGGCTCGCGTCTGGGCACCACACTTTTGATTTTGTTCATAAACTACTTAAAGAGGGTAATTTATTCAGAGTTCCTCTTCAATGATGATGTAAAGACATTCAACAGAGTTAACACTTTACATGACCATGAAGCACTTCAGCGAACTTCAAATGACATTTCTACGTGTTGTATACCAAATGCTATGGAGATGAATGTCACAAAATGCTATGTTATGACCTTCTCTTCTAGTTACGTGGTGGCCAAAGGCACTCATATAAATGTACCATTAATGGCTCAAGAAAGTGGACAGAATCAAGGACCTTGGCTTAATGATAACCCCTACTTCAAGATCTATTGATCACATAAACCACATCACAGCTAAAGCTGCATCTTTACTTGGTTTTGTTTTTCGACAGACACACTTAAAATCCTCTCAGAATTTGGTGACTTTATATAAGACCTTTTTGCGCCCTTCTCTTGGGTATAATTCAATACTTTGGTCGCCTTATCAATGTGTACACTTTTACCTTAATAATGAATTAACTTGGTTTAAGATTGGGCCTCAGGTACTTTGACACCCCCATTTCTGTGGTTAAATCATATTTTGGGCTGTTAAATCTTGTAGTCGAAAGGAAATACCTCGATCTTACTTTACTATCCAAGTTAGTAAATGACCATTTGAACTGTCCTTTTCCGTTGTGTAATGTGGACTTTGCGGTTCCTCGTCCCACTCGATCCAGAGCAATCTTAAGTCGGAGGTTTCAACCATAGAACTATAAACATGGAATGCCGTACATTACACTTTGATAAAGTTACCTCCCATTTATAATCATACATACAACAATTTAACAACCATAATGTATCTGCAGGGTGATCAACTCAAATGGTGCCTCCATTTGTATCTCGTAAACTAGAATAATGACAGAAAAATTTAAATTGGGGACTGTACCTTCTTCTTATGGTCAAGTTCTTCCATATGAATTTAGATTTGAAAATTTGGAAGTCATTTTCCAAAATGACTACCAACTTTGAAATTTTTACTGACCACGTTTTTAATAACAGATTCGGATTAAGCAATTACATTCAAGACTTTCCTATCACTTGCCATTTTTATCTAAACCTAACCGTTAATGAGATAGGTGTAGTTAAAGGTTATTTAACTTCCATAAGTTTAACAAGGGGCAAACTTTATCTGACTATATCTCAAAAACAATTCAGTAAAATAAAATACGCTCAGGAATAAACATGTCTTAAAGTTATGTTTAAAGGTAATTTTTTAATAATAACATCAAATCATTAGAAATTTTATTTTTCGTCTGCTATATCGGAAATAATATAGTTAATGCGTAAATGATAATTTGTGTGAGTGAAATGATCTTAAAGCATTATTTTAGGCATTTTTATTCTTGAGTATTTTTTTTTTATTTTACTGAATTTCTTCCGAGACATGGGTACATAAAGTTTGCCCTATGTTATTCTTATAGAACTAAAATTGAACTTCGATTACTTCTATCTTTCTTGAAGTTAGAGAAGATTGTTTAACCCGAATCTATTAAAAACAAAAAAAATATGTTCCATAGTAAGTTTTTAAGTTGGTGCCCGCATTTGATAGTGGCGGTCAAATTTTTAAAATCTGAATCAAAATTTTTAATGGTTTTTAAAAAGGAGGTAAAGTCACCCATTTAAAGTTTTCTATTTCTATTTTAGTTTACAAGATACTAATAGTGACACCACTTGAGTTGATCAACCTGTATAACAGTTGTCAGCCTGTAATGGGTGTGTCGGTATGCAAAATCTGATCACTTGAGACATGCATTAATAATTAAACAGCTGGTTGTTGAATTGTTATTTACTTGAGTTTAATTTTATTTACAGTTACTTAAATTTAATATTTGTTCTTTACGTAATGTTTTTTTTTTTTTTTTTTTTTTTTTTTTTTTTTTTTTTTTTAAGTTATGTGCCTATTCTGTACCATAAATTAATTATTAGTGAGTAAAGTGGTGTATAGATTTCACTAATTATACCATTAAACTGTGAATTATAATAAGAGAAGATATTTTATATTAGTTTGAAAATTAATAATTGTACTTGAATACATAAGCGGTAAAATTAAAACTGTACCTATCAAATATCAAGAGAAATTCTTAAGAAAACTAAGATGAAGTTATTACAAACATATCAAACATATGTTTACAAAGAAATGTACTGTAAATTAATACGTTACTTTAATTTATTTTAGTATCTCGCTGAATCAGAAATTTAGTTTTTGTAATCAATTTCGCTCTTGAAAATAAATAAAATTAGTTTCAAGTAATTTAACAGGAAACAAATTATATACTAATTATTTACTATTTTTGTAGAGACCGTTATATTTAACCACAACGTACTCTACTGCTAGTTATTACATACAGTCAATATCCTAATGTGAAGTCCAATATTTTTTATATTGCCATGTATTCTATAAATTGCTTTGTAATTAGAAAATAATAATGATAACTTTTCATGATCATAATGATTTTCAACTAAACAATGATAAATAGGTTTTAAAGTTACATACATTACATCACTTGCAAACTCGTTTAATGTTCTACCAAGTCAATATGACCGACTGGACATTAGATACCTTACCTGCTAAAAGCGTTCCCATGTTCTGGTTTGGCGACTTTGTGTTACAGTCTTGCGTTGGCACTAATAGCATAACGGTAAACCTATTTCCTAGTAGTGCCAACCGTATTTTACAAACACCATATTATCTGTTTTACAGTTTTACTGTTTTATCTATTACATTTAACAAATGTACTTACATGAGCTTAAAAGTGAGCAAAAAACTATAAGTAAAATAAAAATCCATTAAAACATAAATATCTTTATTTAATTTTTGGAGAACACAGTAAGTTAAATATAAACTCAGAGTCATTGTTGGTATTATAAATATACTTCCCAACAAATAGGTTATTCTGTAGAACCGTCTGAAATTATTATACTAATATCCATGAAAATAGGCTCTACTGGCATATCAAAAGTATTATTTACATTATTGAAATTTAGATATGCCAATAGATATTTGAAAGTACATACTTATACATGTAGTTCCGTCAGGAATTGTCGGCTACCTACTAAACGGGAGACCTTTATCTTCCCTATACTTTACATGGGCTGGCGATCCCCAGACACCGTAGAAGAAATGTGGGTGTCCCTAAGTTTTCTTGTTTTCCTGGACAATATTGCCCAATTATTACTCTTTCGACCCTGTATGAGAGTCTATCCTTCCATATGCCTAGCCTGGTGAGGTGGAAAACGCATGGGCCGACTTTTGCCAAAAAATAAATTGTAATAGTCTAAACTCCACCACCCATAAGGAGGTAGGGGTGTAGGTAACCTAATTTCTAGACATGTAACGGATATCCGGTTACTATCCGGTATCCGGCCTATCCGGCCGTTTTTTAATATCCGGTATCCGGCCGGATACTTGCTACTATTCGGCCAGATACCGGATACTTGCTACTATTCGGCCAGATACCGGATACTTAAATCTATTGTTTGGCACTGCTTGATCACTACTTGTAACGGTCTTTTTTTGGTCAAGACAAACATTAAAAAAATAAAAACAACAAAAAACAGAAAAACTTACAGACTGACTGATAGCGAATGAAAAATTTGTGCCTCCTACACGGTCCCACGGTCAGAGGGACAAGTTCTTACTTGTCTTTTCGTAAATTATCCTTAAACTAAAAGCTAAAACATGAGCCGGATATCCGGAAGCCGGATATTCGGCGCTCCGGCCTAGAACCTTGCCGGATATCTGGTATCCGGTATCCGGCCAAAAGAACTATCCGTTACATCTCTAGAATTTCATAGAAAATGTGAGTTTATTTTCATAAGAACCATTAATCGGTAGTTAGTTATTTTCGCTGGGACTTAAATATTTAGGGGTTAAATCTATATTGCCAGTTCTAAATAATTATTGCCTATTCAGGAACGTGAGGAGGAATAAAGCATGAAAAAAATCATAAAGTGTTATTTAGTGTCAGCGCGTCAAAAAGAGGTAGTAGAGTGAGTGTCTCTAAAAAGTAGGATGGTTTTTCAGAGATCTGGGAACGCCTCGGTTCGAATTTTCTTGAAAAATTACCCTATTTTAAGCTAATCCTAGCGTTGGATTGAGCCCTCCTCTGCACTCTAGATGTGGTGCTCATGGGACGCTTAGTGGGGATAAATTACCTCAGTGATCTCCAAGCTTAACACAGTGAAGCGTCATCTGGTGGATCAAGATACATGAAGGTAACGGTTGAATGGCCCCAAGATGAAGCGTCAACGAATGACTTCCAAGAGCTCCCAAGAGGAATTGAAGGCGGTTTAAAAGGTCACCATCACATCTCCAATCCAAAAGAAAGGAAAAATTAGAGGCAACAATTACTTAGGTTTTTGCATGAGTTTGTTTTAGTGGTCAATAATGACTATTCAACACAAGCAGAACACGGTTCTTTAATACTGAATGATGGTCATACAGAAATGAAATACAGAAATGAGGAGAGAGTCAGCCAGGAAAGTCGATGAGAAAAAGGAGTCCAATGCAAAAAAACAATGACCACGCTCGGTCTTGGAGCTTCAAGGAAAAAGTTATAAAAAGGAAATCTTAAGTTTCTGGAAAGGCACTTAATATGCCTAGGACTGGTGCGATATTAGGGATATTCATGACATTAAAACATGGCAGAAGACGGGTCTAGAGAGGCCCTACGCCAAATAGTGGGAATCTGAAGATAGAAGTGCATCTAAAAAATTCAGTTGTGGAGGTCCACAGAAACCGAAAGACCCGCGATGATGGTCACCTAGAGAGTGAAAAACGTACTACAGAAGCCATGAAATAAAAAGCGACACCCTACTGCTTCACCTGGCGATCATACATCTTTTATCAAGTACCACTGAGGAAGAGGTGATAAATGCTCTGAAACATGGTGGGACGGTCTTGGAGTTCATGATCAGATACAATGTTTGTAAGCAACGATTCAGCAAGGTTAATCTTGGCGCCATGGGGCAAAGGCTCCTTCAGAAGACACAAATCAAGGTCGGTTTTGTATTATACCAGATGTGAGATAGGAGTAGACCATGTCCAAGGCCCATAGCTAGTTAAGAGACGTTCTAGTTTCAAAAAGGAAAAGTAGCCGCTGAGACAGGGGATAATTAAAAGCCTCCATGGAAGTACTGCTGCAAACTCCGTTGTGGAATAATCCGTACGAGAGATAGTTACATCCCTGGTCCAAATGAATGAACCTTTCATTCTACATGGGTATGTCCTAACCATAGAGATGGTCTACCTAACTGACAAACGACTGGCTTATAAGATAATAGAATGAGTGGTGACCAAAACCATTACTCCTGGGGCAGCCCATGGATTATTTCTGGGACCGGATTTTTGGGATTTATATTATGACAGATTGCTTGGCATGGAATTCCCGTTTGGAACTTTTCGAGTGGGATATGCTGACTGTGGGGTTGCTGACGTTATTAAATGGGACGGTTAGTTGGCTCAAAAGCAATTGAATCAGGTCATGCACCTAAAGGAGGATTGGAAATTCAACACGTCTTCCAGATAACAGTATCCAAAAACTAAAATTGTTACGTTGACAAGGAGGAGGATATTAAAGATTCCGCCAATGCAGGTGGGTGAAAGAATGAATCTACTTCAGTTTATAAATAAACAGTAACATTAATAAACGATGGAATTAATCCCTACACTGGAAGGCATTATTTGGATAAAGAGTCCTACACCGTCGGTTAAGAAAACAAACCTCTTCCACTCGATTCACTCTGTTAAAATAATGAAAAATAAATTGATGAACAAAATAAACAGGTGAGGGAGTTTAACAGCAGGTGATCTCTCTTCCAGTCGGCCTCTGGGAGGGTCCTTTAACTGCCAGTGACATCTCAGAGGGATTGGTGTGGGTTCACGTGGCAAGAAAACTTGTCTTTCAGCTCGTCCAATCGTGCTGCTTGTCACGGTGGAAGTGAGGAGCGTCTTCAACTTGGCAAGGTGGAGCGACCATCCTTGTCGCACTCTAGCAGACCTTCAGGTTACCTAGGAACCTCCTTACCCTTGTAAGGGACTAAACAAAGGACTCAAGGCTGGTGTATGAAGCTGACCGGGGAGTCGTAACCAGTAATGTTACTTCTTGTTGACTAACAGGGATCGGTTCTGAGACCAGATCTTTAGAATGCCTCTTATGACAGCTTGCTCCTCATGTAAATGCCAAAAGGAACGTTTCTAGTTTGATATGCTGGCGATTTTGTGGCAGTCTACAATGAACGGAATATCCAGTTTTCTCAATGGTGATTGAACTAAGTCGTGTGCCTGGTTGAGTGCTGTATGCGAAATAAAGGCGTCAAGCTTACAGTCCCCAAAACGGAGATGGTCATGCTAACAAAGAGGAGGACACCTCCAACTCTGCCAATAAGGGTGGGAGCAGAAATTATTACAACACAGAGGACAGTAATGTGTCTGAAGGTTACTTTTGACATCAGGCTCTACTACTGGGATCAAATTAGGACAGCATATGAGAAGGCTGCTCAAAGCTTGGAAAAGTGGTGGCAGTAGTTGGAGGGCCAGAACAAAGAAAGGGGTAACTATTTGATCAGAACATTAGTTCATTACGGAGTGGAGATTTGGGCAAATGGTACAAAGGTAAGAAATACCGAAACGTCATGCTTGTTGTGCAGTGGATTTTAGCTTGTAAGTCGTGTCCACTAAACGGAGCAGTCTCTGGATCAGATGTACTATTGTAATTCATTATGGGAGTCATCCCTATCCAACCTGCGAGCTCAAAAAAATCGATCCTGCCAAGTGAACTAGATATTGAAGGTGCTGAAGATGCATAGCTGGCCAGTGGCCAAACGGTGACCACCTGGCAGCGTCGATGGGGTGAAAGGACAACCGGAAGGTGGACATGGTGCCTCGTCAGGTTTTTAGGATAGTGGTTTTGCCGTGGCCATGGACTTCTTTCTACCTCACCCAGTTATTGAGGGTTATGGATCTTTTCGCCTATACCTCTATCGAATGTGTTAGGTCAACTCACCTACATAATATACGTACTGTGAACACAATGAAGACGACGTAAAATGTGTATCACACTTTCTAT
The DNA here is from genome assembly GCA_030545055.2 of Neoaliturus tenellus. Taxonomy (NCBI): domain Eukaryota; kingdom Metazoa; phylum Arthropoda; class Insecta; order Hemiptera; family Cicadellidae; genus Neoaliturus; species Neoaliturus tenellus. The sequence continues at coordinate 111,015,745 of CM061533.1, forward strand.
GGTGCTGTACTTTTAAAGAAGAAAAAAGTCATCGTGGCTCTTCTTAGAGCCTATCTCCCCTATAAAAAACATCGTACGCAAGATGCTGCAGAACAATAACAAATGGTAGGCAGTGGTACACTATGTTTAATTTATACTGCGTCAGAAAAGGAGGGACTGTGGTTTTGAATGATCCATCTAGATTGGAACAAAACGAAGTTCAATTTGCAACAAATGAAGAGGGATCCTAATTTTGAGGCCACACATTGCAACGTCGGAATGGGCAGATACCCGGGTGAATGACAACGCCGTGTGACAATGCAAAGGGTTATTTTATCACGTATACTCTTAGCCGTGTAGGTTGGAGTAAGTTCCTCAGCATGGTGCTTATGAAAAGAGCTTGTAACCCTGTTCGCCGTGTGTGTATATTGTGCGTGTAATGTGCTGGTAGACATTCCCCTGTACTAAACACTCATTAATATTACTGATAATAAAGTAATAATTTTTGTAACTGTTGTATTTATAACCCGTTGCCACAGATATTATTTTTGATTTGTCATTTAATATTTATATCACATTTATATCATAAATATCATATAAATATCCACATATAAAATATTTTTAATTTTTCGGTTGCTTGTTAAGATAGGTATTTTTATGCATTAAGCTGAATGTAAAATGTCTTTGCAAACAAAACGAAACTCTGACTGTTAGCAAACAAACATCACCTGGTCAATAACAACCACATCGTCAACTCTCTGACTTTGTTTTGTTGCACACTTTCAATAAATTTAAGCCCTTTACAGGGAAGTATGATTTCATTACACAGGTGTTTTGTACTACATTTTTCACTGTCGGTAAGGATTTCTCTGCTTACAAAATGTGTATGCTGTGCAATACGTATATTAAAAATATACTTATTATAATTTTATTTTTTGAAGCATTGTTGATATTGTACTAAACGTTTTCGTAATAAATTTTTTAAGGATTTTAAATAAGAAATGTACAAAATAATTTTAAAATGAACAATGACTTGGAAATTACAATGGGAGCGCGCCATCATGGAGTACGATCAATTTTATTGACAAAGAAGGTGTTGATTGTACAAATAACTACCAAACATCGATTTTGAAGGTGTTTTTTTACTCTGTTACTGGATATTTAACAAACAGTACACCTTAATGGTGTCAATGACATTGTAAAGAATAGAAGCCACATTTGTTGTGTGTTAAACCTAATTATTTGAAGCTCAGGTGATAAACGCATACTATGCACCAGGATTAATTTTGCACGTTCTTTGTAATCCTTTGTTTTACTCATTTCTTATATTGTCCATACGGAGAAAGTTTGTGGTTAAAAACGTAAAAATCATCAACTTGGTTTCTACTGATTGCACACATGGCATAATGTACTGTCAATACAATTTGAAATCAATACTTGTTACCATCATGTTATAAAGTTATTCGTTTTCCTGTGGTATAAGCGTTACTGAAGTTGTATGGGATTTTTATTTTCTCAAATGAATAAATTCTCAAGCATCAGCAATTTAGTCATAAAATTTTCGATATATTTTTATTTTTGTACTATTGTTTATTTGATAAATACTGATTTATATTTATTTTGATTGAAAACAATTGATAACTTAACTAATTACAATAGAGATATTAATTGTTATTGGACACATATTGATAGCTAAATATGACTTGAATAATTAACAGCAATTAAATGCGATTTTGTTAGTACTTTTTCTGTAGAAGGCAAGTAGTTTGAACTTTAACTAGCTGGATAAACGGATGTAAGAGGAGTGAAATTATTATATAAGACTTAACTGCTTTGCATTATTGATGGAATGCGGTCTCAATGTCTATAGATAACCTTTTAATGACGTTTCAAAGAGAATTGAAACTTTACAGGAAGATTTCATTCGTTAAACACTAATCCGCAATTGAATTTCCCATAGTAAATTTATTGGAGTGTGTTTTTGTGGTGTTTGGGTTATTTCTTTTTAACCGAAATGCATGCGTCATACGGAGGGTAAGGGTTTGAAAAATCTCCTAGCGTCTGTGATGCTATACTAAAAATACAATTTTATATTTCACAAAAATATGAAGAATAACTTTAAAATGCCAAAAGTGTCATTTTGTATGGAGTAATAACAATAAAGACCATTTTTAAAAAGCAATAAATTAATAAAAATTCGAATGATTGAAACTGAGAGATCTCGTACAAAAAAAGCGTGACTCAAAGAGCGAACAGTGACAGTGACTTAAGTGGACGGAAACGTCAGAGGTAAAGTAGTAAATAAACAGTTTTCTCAAAGGTTTTTTTTTTAATAACAAAAAGTAAAGTAACGATGACAAAAATTTCAGTCATACTCTCGCGATGAACATTCTTTTCAGAAAACTCTCGAGGAAACCTTATTATAAATCCTAAAGTAATAGTTATATGAAACTATTTAAACTCATTTATATTTTTTTCAATTAAATTTTACTAAAACACGCAAAAATGTATAACGTAAAGGAAAATAACAGCATATTAAAAACATGGGTTATTTAATTTTAATAGTGTAGTAAAATTAAGCCAAAATATGGCTGGAAAATGAAAAAATTTTTGGACAGCCAATTTTTGCTGAAATGTGTTCTATGTCATCCCCTGACCTCCCTCAGAAAAGTCCCCTGAGATCCCCAGTGGGCAACATGCCTAAATATGATGGGATGGCCCTCGTGGAGTCAGAAATAAGTCTTTCGTCGACCAATAGGTTTATGTATATCAAATTAAAGCTCTTAAGTAGTAGAATTCAATGCCGCAACCCCCATCTTAAAAGGTGGCTTGAGTCGAAAATGGCAGCCTGTCAAACTTAGGATAAAAATCAAATTTTAATCTAAACGCTTAAAAATGTAATAATATTAGAAATACTTGACCTTTTGAGGTCCGGTTTGCGGCAAACGTTTGCTTGTACAATTACCTTGGCAAATAGGGATAGTTTGATACATGCCCATCATATTACCCTTGAACCACCCTCTACATGGATGTCCCAAAGAGGGAGTTTTGAAAAATTTTTCTCAGTCCATAGCCATGCTATACATAATTTTAAAGGTCTTAATAAGGCGAGTACATAGCCGAAAACCAGACCTCAAAAGGTCAAATATGTCGGAAGTTATTGCATTTCAAAGTTTTGATAATATTATTTCATTCTAAATTTTGAACGTCTGCCATTTTTCTCTCGACCGTTATATTTAGGTCTGGTTTACGGCATTGTGCTCTACATTTTAAGACCTTTAATTTGATATACATAAACCTTCTGGAACTGATTCAAATTTAGTATGCTTAATATCAAAATTTATTTTAACTCCTTAAAGGCCAACCCCTCATTTTTGGGCATGATCCCCACATGGGATTTCAGGGGACTTTTCGGAGGAAGGTCAGGGGATGCCATAGAACACATTTCAAAAGAAATTAGCTTTCCAAAAATTATTTCATTTTTCCCGACTAATTTTACTACACTATAAGTCAAAGATAGAACTTATTGAACACAGTGCATTGAATCATCAATATGATGTGGAATTAAGGACGACTACTATAATCAAAAGTTTATTTGGAATCACTAGTGTGGTGATTACATGACCGCAACGGGACAAACAACAACAGCTGATCGATACCCAAACTGGGCATCAACGCCGCGCCGCGCCGCCAGCTCGCACTCGGTCCCACGTGTGGAGGCGGTTTCTGTGGTTCCCACATTGAGATTTTTTTATTTCATGATGTAAGTGAACCGAATCACTCTAGTTAAATAAATGGTTTAAATATTTAACTGGTGTGTGATTCTAACGTAGTTAAATGCTCTTGCTGGTGTAGGTACTGTTTTTCGTACAGCTGTTTTAAAAGATGTTTTCAACTTTATCATCAATGTCAGTCTAGTAAAATTAGCTCAAAAAATAGCTGAACCCGGAAGTAATTGCAAACTAATATATTTTGGCCGATTCCTATGTAAAATTACCTGAGAAAAACGAAGGTGAAGTCTACCACTCTCCGACGGTGCGCTCTCCCGCTATAGCCATTTTTTTTTTTCAAAATGTCGGCTGTACTTTTATTAGTTTTAGCTGAATATCTTTTGAACCGATAAAAACAGTTAAATTTTGTAAATAAACTTTAGAAAATAAAATTTTTTACATTTTGATATACAATATGTATTGGTTGTTATATTTAATAAGGGTGATATTGCACTTTAAAGCTACTTTAAATTATGGGGTTTTAAGAGAATTTCGTTTGTTGGGAAAACCATATTACGGTGGTGTCAAAGGTTAGATATAAGCTTTTAACTGTGTTAAATTTTTACTACAGGGACTCTAGATACTAAAATCACCATTAATTAAAATTTTCGTATCTGCATATATACAGGGTGTCTGTAAAGTCCATCACCAAACTTTATAATATGACTAATTGGGTCAAAATAAGCAAAAAAGTTCCTATGAAGCTATGTCCTAAAATGCATATTTACCCAGATATCCGCCATTTAGTTTTTTCCACTTAATAATTTTTATTTTGGTGACGGATTGATCTAGGAACTTTTTGTTTGGCATGGATCTTTATAATACTAATGTTCATTTCCTCAATAAAAATTATTTTTTTCCGATGCATATTTTCAAAATGGCAGCCATTTTAAATTTTAAAACTCAAATATCTCAAAAATGGTAAAATTTATAAAAATTTTGCAAGACACAAAAAAGTTGAAAAATTAAATTATCTAAACAGTGATACCACGTTTGTAAGGAACCGACAACAAATAACGGAGTTATTGTGGTTTTTCTGCATAAAAACACTGATTTTGCACTATGACTAATGCCAATTTAGGTTATTTTAAGAGAAAAATCTTAATAACTCCGTTATTTGTTGGCGGATCCTTACAAACTTGGTATCACCGGTTAGATAATTTAATTTGTCAACTTTTTTGTGACTTGCAAAATTTTTATAGATTTTACCGTTTTTGAGATATTTGAGTTTTAAAACTTAAAATGGCCGCCATTTTGAAAATATGCATAGGAAAAAAATAATTTTTATTGTGGAAATGAACATTAGTATTATAAAGATCCATGCCAAATATCAAGTTCCTAGATCAATCCGTCACCAAAATAAAAATTATTAAGTGGAAAAAACAAAATGGCGGATATCTGGGTAAATATGCATTTTAGGACATAACTTCATAGGAACTTTTTTGCTTATTTTGACCCAATTAGTCATATTATAAAGTTTGGTGATGGACTTTACAGACACCCTGTATACAGTGTGTTCATTTTTTTTATGCTCACCATTGGGATCTCCCAAACTATAAAAGTTACAGCAAAGGTCAAATTAGCAAAGTAGTGCGGAATTATAAGCTGAACAAAATGATGTGTAAAAATCCCAGATATTTCTACTGGTTCGTTCGCTGTGCTCGAAAAACTGTTTTTTGCTCAAAACTTCTTTTGCCTATAACTTTGTTATTTGTTGAAATACAAAAAAACTTTTTAGATAAAACTTTACTGAAATTTTACGTAGATTCTGAATATTAAAACTAAATTTTTTTTTATTTCAAATGGTTTTTGAGATATTTTAGACAAGTTGATTATTTTTAATGCAAGTATGTATTTTTTTCATCATCATAAAAAAGAAATAATTTTTCTGATCACGAAAATACCAAATATGGCATATTTATTTATCATAATATTAATTTAATTATAAAAAAATGTGATTAATAAGCAACTTTGAAATGCTAATAATGAGGATGCTTCTAGCATGTGGTGCAACAATGGTGTAAATCAGCTGTTTTTCATTCTGTGTTTCATATTTTGTTGCTTACATTGTTGATCAGCTGTTTACCGGCATCCGCGGTTCCCATAAAATGTGTAAATCAGCTGTTACATGGGATGCCGGTAAACAGCTGATCAACAATGTAAGCAACAAAATATGAAACACAAAATGAAAAACAGCTGATTTACACCATTGTTGCACCGAATGTTAGAAGCATCCTCATTATTAGTATTTCAGGGTTGCTTATTAATCACATTTTTTTATAATTAAATAATTAATATGATAAATAAATATGCCATATTTGGTATTTTCGTGATCACAAAAAATAATTCTTTTTTATGATGATGAAAAAAATACATACTTGCATTAAAAATAATCAACTTGTCTAAAATATCTCAAAAACCGTTTGAAGTAAAAAAAATTAGTTTTAATATTCAGAATCTACGTAAAATTTCAGTAAAGTTTTATCTAAAAAGTGTTTTTGTATTTCAACAAATAACAAAGTTATAGGCAAAAGAAGTTTTGAGCAAAAAACAGTTTTTCGAGCACAGCGAACGAACCAGTAGAAATATCTGGGATTTTTACACATCATTTTGTTCAGCTTATAATTCCGCACTACTTTGCTAATTTGACCTTTGCTGTAAATTTTATAGTTTGGGAGATCCCAATGGTGAGCATAAAAAAATGAACACACTGTATACTTATTAAGATACATGTATGAATATGTACTTAAATTCCGTTAAGCAGGTAAAACTGTTAACGAAACGTCCGATTTTTATCAAACTTGACATGAAGTTGTGGGACTATTTCTATGTCCACTAGTTATGTAGATTGGGATTATCGGACAATGGGAAAAAGCAATATACTGGTTCAAATTTGTCTAAAATACACTTAAATCTTGTTCTTTGGCCGATTTTAGACAAATTTGAACATGTATATCACCCTTTTCCCACAACGTGATATCAATACACTTACGAAGAATGGTGAAACCGAAATAAAACCCGAGAGTAACCAAGATCACGTTTATTCCACAACTAATCATTTTGATTTCTTTACTAATATCTATGTCATCAAGTAAAATAAGTGACAGTTGTCAACTTGTCGTACTAATAATAATCTCTTAGTTGAAATAACAAAAGAAATATTTATAAATATATTATAATTAGTTTTTTGTCCTTCATATTGTGTTTACAATTTGGGATAAAGCTATTTTGAAAAGTTTTTGAATGTTTTTACTTAATTTTAATTTTTACTACATAGCTTATAAATATGTTAAAATTAATTTATCATGTAAGCTCTTAAAACTTAAAATTTGGATATAAAATATCTTGGACTTCTTAATATAGCAAACTTTTTCTTTACTACTTAACGTAACAAATTTCAATTTGGGTATATGTTTTTTATTAACTAGATAAAATTAGCATTCATTTTTAAACCCGAACATGAATAATTTATTAATTTTATTAATTTATTTATTCCACTTTATTTTTTTAGGAAAATATAAATTTAGTTCAATAAGGGTCTTCCTCAGAGACTACCTATTGAAGGTACTCTAAGACTCTCAGCTGGGGACATCAAGCTATTCCAGAGTATATATTGCATATATTGCATAGTACCGCTTCAGCTTATTTTAATAAAAAGTACTCTTATATTAGAATATCAGTAGGATAATTTTTTATTGTTTTTTTTTATTTTTTTATTAAAACTTAAAATAGAATTTAAAAAGGATGATAAAAATAAAAAAAACTTTTATTTACTAAACATCAAACAAATAAAGTACTAGATTAGTCAATTGATAAGGTACTAGATCTAGTCAATTAAAAGATCAAATGGTATGAAAACAGAATGCTTTGAAAAAATCCATCAATTGAAATTCAATAATTAGCAATCATTATAGTTTAGTTGACCAATTAATTCCAATTTAAAAATAGTATTATACACCATAAATATTATTGAATTTTATCTAAACAGCCTTTTAAAGTGGCCAACCATGAAAAGCAAATAAAAAGAAATAAGAAATAAAGAAATGATTTTTTAGGATATAAAGGTAATCTATTACTGCTTTTCACCAGTGTTTCCCATACACTGATATTACGTATGAAAAACTAATAATTAAACTATGAATACTTGATTTAATCGTATTGGTTCGAACTAAACTCGAAGATGAATCTTGATACTCTTGATGCACGATATTATTGGACTAATATAATTGCATAATTATTAAAGAGTTATTTATTTATTTTATAATGATATTTAGTAGCATTAATTTTTATTACAAAAGAATGGGAAGAAAAGTTATTGTTTATCGACCATACAAGCGCTGCATTAACAATCGCTATATAGGCCTATATAAATTTACAGGAACGATAAAACTTAATTTATATGATAACTTTCAACATAGTATTTTAATACTTAGTTAAATGATCTCTTACACCATAGAATTCATTACAGACCAGGTAGTATCTCAGTTTCCTCTGAAACAACAAATTAAGATATATTAACTACAAAATTAAGTATATGATTTTTATTGGCGATTTTATGAAAAGGATAAACATTGCAAAATTAAATCGAGGTTGTTATTTTATTAATTGTTATCATAGTTTAATGAAGACATTTCCGACCAAATGCTAGTTCCAAAGTTCTTCATTAAAAAAGAAATTATCCAATAGTAAATCTGGAATATGAGATTCCGTCCATTAAAAGATTGTAAATTAAATTAGTTAATATTCTATTAAACCATGTCGTTATCCAAATAATTCGTCTAGTTCAAGTGCCACAATGAAGGCCTACCGTGTAAAATTACACTTTTTGACAAAAACTACCAAATATAAAAAATTATATATTTTTTTATTATCTTCATATTTACTACTTATAATGTTATTATTCAATTTGTAGTGCTGTTATTAGATTAGTTGCAGTTAAAAATAGAGAAAATTATGATGGAAAACGTATTCGTAATCCATATTAAGAACATACATAGACAAGCTGTTTTATACTAAATTCAATAATATGTTACAAAATATAATAAGAACAACAAAACAGTGGACTTAAAAACTAACATTTTTAAGATTTAATTTCATTTGTATTTCTAATTATGTTTAATATATTCAAAAGAATGCCGAAATCATTGTATATTGATATAAATTATAAATGTTGCCTCAACATTGGTAAACAGTACCCTGATTGTAGGAGGTAACTTCGAAAATAAACATTATTATTTTTGTTTAACTTTAAAAAGTGTTGTTTGTTTAAAGTTCAATAATTTTCCTACATATTTTATTTTATTTTATAGTCTTCTGTGATTTGTAATTAATGTTAAAGAAAAGCAACATTTATTTTATTGAATCTTAATTGAACGATGTGGCTATGAAATTTTAATGTTCCTGCCAATAAAGAAGTATTTTCTTTTCATTAATGGTAGCAAGATAGTCTTACGTTGACGCCTGTTCGTTCAAGAGGTCTGGTCGTCCCATCAGGATTATAGGATAAAGTGGACGGTCATCTACCCGTGATGATCTGCATTATGGAACAGCTTGGCTTCAACGACCATCACACTAAAGCTGTGGATCATCAGAATGATAATAACAATCATCTGTAATGTTTATCATAATGATTTATGTTTTATTAACACGTTATATATTCTGATAGTATAGTAAAGGGTATTACAAATATAGAATAACACTGGCTTAAAATCCCTGAAAAATATTATATTTATATTTACTGGAATATGTTAAAATAAAGAAAAAATTGTTATCGTTAATGTTTTAATACCGTACTTGTGTTTAAATCGTGTAATTACATTGTGAATTTGTTTATTTTCAACATTTTATAAAGAATCGTCTGTTTGCAGTCGCCCACATTGCAGTCTAAAAATTCCGTGATCGTTCGGAAAGAGTTGATTGCCAATAAAAACTGCCGATTTGATTATTTTCAGCGTCAGAACCACCTGGAGTTGCTTATAGAAAACCGTTATCGCAATGAATAACTAACAAGCATTGTGATTATTTTATTATATATTAAATTTATAAAAATTACAATAATAAAATACTTCTTATTTATTTACTTCAATACATTATTTGCTGTATATTAAATTGCTTAAACAAAAGATTAAATGTTACTTCAATTAGTGATAAATGATTTAATATTTAGGAACAATATAAACAACTCTTGTAAGCTATTGAAGTATCATATATTTATTATATTATGATTCATAAAAAAAAAATTTTTACATCTTTTCAAAACCTACTTTAGTCTTCATCAAGCGAAGTTATTTTATGACTAGTAATAAATCGATTAAACAATTATAAAAAAAAATTTCGTCATAGCACTAACTTTTTCAAATCTTATAAAAGAATGGTGATTTAAACAAGATTTTGGCCCTAAAGCTATTATTTTATCCGCAAGAAAACTAACATTTTATTACCGAGATGATACCCCAACTTACTCTTTGAACTCCCAAAGAGAAGAGCTCCCAAAAAAGGTGGAAATATAAGAAAGAGACGTCGTAGAACTCGTAAAGCAAAAGTAAAAAAGGCTTCTGTTTGGTCAATGGTAAAAAACGGAGCAGGTTTATACCTAAGACCGTACCGTGTGTACTAAATAAAAAGAATCAATTGATAATTCCAAATAAAGCCTTAACAAATCATCAGTTAAATGATTATGTAAAATGTTTAAAAATACCATTTTTTTCGAGGAGTTTTTATGAAAGTTGCATTACCAACTAAAATATGGAAAAATGAAACTGGAATAGTAAATTTGGATTCCACCTATGGTCCAGGCACTCATTGGGTATGCTGTAAAAAAACTCGGACAAACTGTTTATTATTGTGACAGCTTTGGCAATCTACCGCCACCAAAAGAACTTCAACATTATTTTCGAAACTCCATTAATATTTTTTACAATTACAAAAGAGAACAACCTAACAATACTGAAATATGTGGACATTTATGTTTGGAGTTTCTAGCGAAAAGTGTCAGTCACCTTTAAGATGTCATCGTATACAGTGTCACTGAGTGTAAATTCATCCACATTAAAAAGTACGCTATTCCCAGCATTGCGTTTATCCAAGGAATGATTATGGGAAGCGGCATTACTTGATTTGACTACCTACAATTCAATTCCTAATGTTACAGAAGGAAAAAACAATTTACTACATTATTATGAAACTAAGGATGCTGCAGGAAAATACTCAGAATTGAAAATAATTACATTTCCTACTGGAGCTTATGAAATTGATGATATAAACCAATTATTACTGAAAAACTCGGAGAAGATAATATCACAATCAAAGGAAACAATAATACTTTAAAAGCAGAAATAACTTGAAAATATTATATAGATGTTGGAATGAAAAACTCTATTGGCAGTTTACTTGGATTTACAGATACAAAAAAGAAAATCTTAACTCCTGGAACTACTCATTCAGGTGATACAACTGTTACAATATTGAAAGTAAATAGTATTGATGTAACATGTAATATTATACATGGATCGTATAGAGAAGGAGTAAATCAGCATATTTTACATACATTTTATCCAACAGTTGCTCCAGGTTTTAAAATTGTTGAGAAGCCACAAAACTTGATATACCTACCATTAAACACCAGTTTCATTTCAGACATCGTACTGAACATATTGGATCAAGACGGTGTTGACTTTAGAGGAGAAACAATTACTATACGAATACACATCAGAGCGGCAACATAAAAGTCAACATGGTATTATCATTTAAACCGCAATAGAAGAGTCGGGAGCTCAGTAGCTCCTCGACATTGGAAGAGTTAACATCAGACAACATTCGTTTTCTACAAAAGATTGGATTAAAACTTAACAACGATGGATATCCTGGATATATCTCAAGGACCGACATTCGACGAAACACTATGGGAGAAGGAATATCACACACACAACCCTTACACTTCATCAAAATTAAACAATAATGATGAAATAAGGATTACCATTCAACAACAAGATATTGTTGTTGACACATTACCATGTGAAAGTTATTTGAAGAGTGCATTTCCAAAAGGGTGTAAGTGCCAAAATGGTCGATATTACGATTTCTGTGTAAATGGGTTGTAAGTGCCACGAAATATCAGTTTTCAAAGTATTACAGCGGCACTAGCGCTCCTTGTGGGCCAAACGTGAACTTTAGTTGTTGTGCAAGTCAAAAGGGTGTATGTCCCATGGTGCAACAGGTTCAGATCACGCAGTGTAGCTGAGCGGTAGGCTATTTGACTCGTATTGCCGTTTGCGCTGTTTAATCTAAACAGTTTATTTAAGTTTAAATATAATATTGAATAGTTTTCAATGGAGATGGAGGCTGTAAAACCGAAGAAGAGGAAGAGAAATGTTGATAAGTGGAAGAAAAGTGTTGAAAAAAAGAAAAGACGTTCTGGTGAAGGTTATGTTATACCGACAACTAATACTGCAGTCCCACCCAAAACTCCACCGACCGAGGTAATTACTAACTTAATACTAACTTAATCTAATATATTAACTTAATACAAACCTAATAAAACTTAATTAATACTAACTTAATCTAATATATTAACTTAATACAAACCTAGCAAAACTTAATATAACTTAATACTAACTTACTAACTAACTTAACACGGAACTAATCACTAACTTATTACTAATAACTTACTACATACTACTACATACTACATACATAACTTACATACTAAATACTTACTTTATTTATACTTACACACTAAAAACTTACATACTTTGTTGTGTTTCAGGTCAACTGCAAGTGCGCATTTGCATGCAGAACACTTCGTTTGGATTACATCAGAGAGCTATTTCATAAATTCTATGAGTTGGGAGACTACAACAAACAACAAAACTATCTTCAGAGCCTTGTTCATCCTCAGCTTATTAAGAGGCGGCGACATGGGAATTACGACCATCCAAGTGAGAGTCGACGCCAACATACATTTACATATTTGCTACCTCTTCAAGGAGGTTCTGAAGCAAAGGTATGTTTAAAAACATTTTGTAAAACATTCAGTATCACTCCAAAGAGGGTTCAGATCTTGACTAAGAAGATTTTAGAGGGTACTATGGATTGCTCTGATAAAAGGGGAGGACAACGAACAAATGAAAAGAAATTGGAGTGGACTCAGAAAGTAATCGACCACATAAAAAGATTCCCAGTGGAGGAAAGGCATTATGGCCGTGCTAAGGCCAAGGACAAAAAGTTTTTGAGTCCGGATTTAAATATAAGTCGTATGTATCGTTCATTTTTAGAGAAACACTCCGAAGAGTTTCTTTTTGGGGACCCCCCAATCACTAGGCAATGGTATAATGAAATTTTTTTGACCAAGTTCAATCTATCTTTTCATAGACCAAGGGTAGATACGTGTTCTACATGTGACCAATTGAATCTTAAAGTACAATCTGGTGATTTGGCTGCCAAAGTACAGCAAGAATTACATCACCGACGTGCTGAAGCTACTACTACTGCAATGTCAAACGACATAAAAAATGCAAAGGATTCTGATGCTCATGTTTTATCGTTTGACCTGCAACAGCAGATGTATCTTCCACAGCTAACACATACTGAGATGTACTATTCACAACAACTAGCATGTTGCAATTTAGGGATTCATGACTCTACAGCAAATAAGGGCTTTATGTTCTTGTGGTCAGAAAACCATGGTGGTCGGGGTTCCTTGGAAATATCTTCTTGCGTTTATCAATACCTAACAACTCAATGTAATACTGAGAAAAGAAAACTGATAGTGTGGTCAGACAATTGCAGTGGCCAAAATAAAAATCAATACATGATCACCATGTACCTATTTTTAATAGCTGCTGGTAAGTTTGATGAAATCATTCACAAGTTCCCCATCAAAGGCCACACTTTCTTGCCTTGTGATAGGGATTTTGCTTTGATAGAAAAACGCAGAAGAAAATGCAGTCCTAACACTGTTATGGACTTGGTTGAAATCATAACAAGTGCTGCTCAGAAAAATCCGTTTACCTGCACTGTGGTAGAACAGTTCTACAACTTCAGAGATATCTCACACAAGTTTCTGGATACCAAGAAGCTAGGAATCTCTAAAGCCTCGCAGCTCCGTTTGACATTAGCCGACTTTGGTGGTGTTATGGTAACAAGAGGGGGATCAGAAGCAGCTGCCTGGAGCGACAAAATTAAAGTCCTCAAGAAGAGTGTGACTATTGATGATTTTAAGAGTTTGCAGCTTCCTTTAATGAGAACAAAGTGGGGAATCCCACAAAAGAAAAAAGATGACATCATCAAGATGCTCCCTTACCTAAGGCCGGAACCACGTGTGTACTTTGAGGAGATCTTGGCAGAAACACCACCGGACAATGAAGGAACACCACCGGACAATGAAGAAACACCTCCAGACAATGAAGAAACACCACCGGACAATGACACGATTCCCTAAACACTAATCACTAAACACTAAGCTCTATAACACGAATCACTAAACACTAATCACTAAACACAAAGCACACACACACACACACACACACACACACACACACACACACACACACACACACACACACACACACACCCACAGACACAAACACACACTAATCACACACACACACCACTAACACTTAAACACCACACCCACACACACACACCACACCATTAACAAACTATAACACTAATCTCTTAGCAAGAGTTGCATAGTGGCACTTACATCCTTATGACTAGCACCAAGATAAAACCGGGTTTTCCAATTTTTTTTTGTTGTTTTTGAAATTTACCTGAAATTTTTTCAATGCAAAAATTGTTGTGTCATGTAAGAAAGTGTTTAAAAGTTTACTTCAAATGTAAATAAATAAATGTTTTCAAGAATAAAAATGTTTTTTTTGTCTCCTGAAAAATTTTCTCTTTGGCACTTACACCCTTTTGGAAATGCACGCTTCATTTGTACATCGAAGGACGGGTATTAAAATTGGATGGAAAAACTGCTTCAACAGTTCCTTTTATAAATAACCCAATGGCATATCTTTTTGATGAAATAAGATATGAAATATCAGGGGTGACGGTTGATTCAACAAAAAAGGTTGGTATAACAACTACATTGAAAGGATTAACATCATTAACACCACATGAGAAAAATTCAATAATCACCGCCGGATGGGTTGCTCCCGATAAAGACACTATAACACCTGCTTCCAATGGTCATTTTGATTTTCATGTACCTTTACGATTGCTTTTAGGATTTGCTGAAGATTACAAACGGGTTATAATAAATGTTAAACAAGAATTAGTATTACTTAGATCTTCAACTAATAAGGACTTAATACTTGCAGAACCTGCAACTACGGAAGATAAACTGGAATGGCAACTACAGTTGGATAAAGTTGTTTGGAGAGTACCTCATGTAAGATTGGCTGATGAACATAGAATCGTATTATTGAGAAAGTTAAAATCTGACCGTGACATTGTGATGCCATTCCGAAGTTGGGAATTTCATGAATACCCTACATTACCTCAAACAGAACGACAAACATGGACCGTCAAGACATCAACTTACTTGGAACGTGCAAGGTACATAATACTCGGTTTTCAAACTAAGCGAAAAGATGTTATTACTGCAGATGCTGGTCAATTTGATCACTGTAAAATAAAGAATTGTAAAGTTTTCCTAAACTCTCAATTTTTCCATATGACAATTTAAATGTCATGTTTAGCAAAAAACGTTTTTCCATTTTATATGATATGTATGCAATATTTCAATCATCATATTATGGAAAGACTAATACACCACTATTATCACCTGATCAGTATTATTCCAAGGCTCAATAATTGTAATCGATTGTTCAAAACAAAATGAATCAGTAAAATCATCAAGTGTGGATATAAAAATTGAAATAGAATTTGAAGAACCAATAGCCGGATGGAACTTCGGCATACTGTATAATTCTACATGATAAAATTGTTACTTACACACCACTGACCGGAATAGTGAAAAATGTACTTTAAGAAGAATTAGTACAACTACTGCAAAATATTGAGGTTAGAATTATCTTCCTCAATTTTTAAGGTTAGAATTTTGTTTCTAAAAGACAAGTTGAAAAAAAAAAACAATTACGTAATTGTATAAATTTCAAGGATTTTACAAAAAATATAAAAGCAGGAAAATAATTAGTAGAAACTTCATTCTATCTTCAACCGTCGTATGGGAAACATCGTTCGCAAGATGAATTCTACTAACGGAGAAGAAAATACACCTCTAATGGATGAAAATAGTTCTGATATAGAAAAGCAAGTTGAACAAGAAATGGATGAATTCCTCAAGTTTAACAAACATAAGAAGAGAGAAGAAGAAGGAGAAGCTGAAAAAGAAGTGAAAAGAAAAAAGGTTGATGTTAACATTACAACAAATATTTTAACAGAAGTATTTCTTCGAATTTTCTACCCTATTTCTTCATGCATGACGAAAAGTATATCAGTTGGAATTATAAAATCGTTGGATTATTCACCAATTGTTATGTTAAATCAAGGAAATAAAATGGTTATGTTTACTGAAACTTCTTGGGATTCTCTAATGAAACATTTACATCTTTTGGAATGTTATTTAACTAACAAAACATTTGGAAAAAGAACAAGATTAAGTTTATTAGAATCAAATATTGAAGTTGATATAATCAAACATCGTGGAGGACAAATTGTTCGCTTCAAAGATTTAACTAGACATGATGTAAAATTACATTTCACTAAAGAAGAATTTTACACTTTAAGTTGTACTACCGGTCCTGTCACTAGATACTTAAAACAACTAGTATTTTCAAGTACAATAATCAAAGATTATCTAATCGATACATTGGACAGACAACCATTCATTCCAATTTTATATGGTCCTGTGGATACTTCAATTTTTAATCGAATACCTCAAGAAGTAGATATGTGGAGACAATTAAACAACTATCACTCCAATTTTAATATAAACGAAGAAGCACAAAAAAAATAAAAGAAGAACAATTGTGTTTGTAATAACAGTCAGTTGTGGATGAGACTTCATCATGAACAAACGGGTTTCGTTTTCTACTGCATCACAGTTAATGGAAGTTAAAGGAGGTATAATTGAATTTCAAGCTTTCGAGGGAATGATGGAAATTTCATTATTAAAGAATTAGTAATTTTGGATATGAACACATCTGTAATTTATCATTACTTATTCAAACCTCCATTTCCATTCAATAAACTAACAACTAAAGCGAAAGTTACAAACAAATGGTTGAACAAACATTTTCACAACTTGAAATGGGATGAAGGTTTTATTCATTATAACATGATGCCACATATTATGAATCATTATTGTAAAGAGTTTAAAACTATTTACACAAGAGGATTGGAAAAAGCAAATTGGATACAATCATTTACAACCAACGAAGTAATTAATGCAATAATAGATAAAGATTTCCAATGCTACTTCAACGAGATTTGTATTTCATCAAAAAGTTTTAAACATCGAAGGTCACAATGCGCTTTAAAGAATGCCTACCGCTTAAATAGTTTCCTTCAACAAAGTGGTGGGGTAGTGTCAGTGGTGGGGGTAGTGTCGATTATAAAAGTGAGAGCGCTACCATGACACAGCATGAGTATTACTCGAACCTCCGAAGAGACAACATCTCCAACGGACATTCTTATTAACAAGAAGATTAGCAGCAGCAAAAACATTAAGATGGCATCAAACAACTTACTTCAAAATTTAGTTGAACCATTCAACGCTCATTCAAAATCAACAATCTTACCAACGAAGAAATGTTAAGAGCTGAAAGAAGAAAAACACTACATCATTCAAACAATAAAAAAGATGGAAACTTCAGTAGGTGATGCTATAAATTGCACTTTGAGCGAGGCACCTTATACAATTGGTGATGAAGCAAAATTTCAGATCTTCTTACCAAAGCGCTACGTACAACTACTTCAAAATGAAGATCTTCGTATAATTCAACCCGGCGCACTCTATTTAGTATCACATGGACCCAGTGGAAACAACTCTACTGAACTTACAATTCATGTAACACCTACTACTGATTAGTTTGTACATAACATTGTAAATATTTCTTTGTAGTTGTTTTTTAAATAAATATGATATAAAACAAAAAAAAATAATAAAAGCAACATATTGTGATGTCTTTGTACATTACAATATGTTGCTTTTTTTTAAAAAATTCCACAGGATGACCTTGACCCAGTTTTGTATAATGATAAAAGGGGAAATGTACTTGCAAAATTCATCAGTCTACTGCTACCTTTCATACCGTACACATCTCGCTCTCAATCTCTGAATATAAAACTGCAACATGTCCCTAAAGGTCAAGTGTACATCTTATGATACTAACACCATAACTACTTTTGAACAACTTGAAGATTTAACTAATGAAATGCGAGTTTTACTTACCGGTGGTTATCACTTAACTATTGATGTTAGTGCTACTAATACAAGGATGTTCACTAAAACAAAATATTGCGATGATGAAATATTTTTCTCTACACAACCTACAACTTCATCATCACCAACCGGTCAACATAACCTTAAGTTCCAAAAGTATTACCAATGTTGAATAACTTTTAACAAATAAAACTACAACTAAGGTATCACATGATTAATGTGAAGTTTATAAAAAGGATGTTACAGTTGGATAAATAATCATTCGTTTCTCAGCTCTCGCCACGACAAGACCTATTCAACAAAATGTTATACAGAATGATGATTGAACTTGATGGAAAAATCTATGGAAAAGACTACAACACCGTTGAACAAATGACCCAAGATTTAGATGTATTAACTAAAGAAGGATATCAAGCTAAATTCATTTTAAAATTTCCTGAAGTACATCCATTATCAACAGAAGAACTTGTTGCTATGGCTAAGGCGGAGAGAGACAAAAAGTCTGAAGAAAACAAACAAAAACAAACTTCCTAAGTTTAAATAATCCTTACACTTGTAAGGTATAATTTTTTAAAACTCCATTTCGATGACCTTGAAATTACCCCTACCACTTTTCATAGTACATAAAACTCGCTATTCATTACTATACACTCTTATTCTTTCGCTAGACTCCACAGCGTCAACATGGAAGAGCAAAAATACAAGTACAAACCTCGTTACTGTTGTGAACAACAATGTACAGATTAAGGACTAATGATGGTGGATGGGTTAGCTTGTACTAAATGCGAATTCTTCGGATCTTGTTACTGCAAATGCAAAACAAAGCAACTACCGCCACCAGAATTGCGAACTTTCAAATTTTACAAATCAAGATATTTTCATACATGTTGTCTTCAAAGATGTTTCAAATTTCACCCTCTAGATCTTGCTCATTGTCAACGCACCAAGTCTCATCAAGATGATTTTTGTACACATATGATAAAAAGATGTAAATACAGGTCAGATTGGTATTCCGATCCTGTAGAACCATCAAATGTATAATTTCAGTTTTACACTCTTTTTTAAAACTTCAATTGGATGACCTTGAGATTTCCCCCACCACTAGTTCTAATTTTTATATAATATTAAATCATTCCACTTCCAACACTCTAACTAACAACATGGAAGAAAAATTTATCAAGTTTGAACATATAATAACTGACAGGGAGGAGATGGAAGATTTGTTTCAAAACTTACTTTCTATCATTGACAAATATCCTATAAGATGGTTCAGAATTGTAGTTCAATATTTAAATCCTGGTGAATTGTTTTCTTCATCGAACGAAGAAGATGAAACAACTACTTCGGTTCAAATAATTGAATTAAAAGACGAAGAAGAAGAACTAAACGTTTTATTTAATCATAAGCTCAAGGTCCCCTATATAAAAGCTCCCCTCCCTAGACAGGCCCCCTCCCTAGACGCCTGCTCAAGGTCACCATTATATAAGCCCCCTCCCTAGGCGCTGATCCTCATTCGATTGCCAACTCTCTAACGATGAACACCTCTCCATTGGCACGAATGAATTCTAGTTTTGAAATAAACTCAAAAGAAGATTTGCAAGAAATATTTAATATTTTAAATGAAATTATAAATAAATTTAACACTATTAAAATGAATTTGGAAATAACTTACGTTTGTCCTATTTGTGATTAGGTTGAAAGTTCTGATGAAGACAGTTTACTATATCTTACTCCTCTTACCCCTCTACAATCGGACACAACTTCTGAGGCAAATGATGAGCAACATCTTTCCCCCACCACTTCTATGTAACAACGCTCTTTCCCCCACCACTTCTTTATTTAACCAACATTTCCCTCTTTCAATTCTCATTCCATCGTCGCCTCTTCAACTATCAACATCGCTTGTTTCAAAATTTCAAAAAACACAAACATGATGGATATGAAGGATGAAGTTCCATTTGTAACAAGGATGGAAGAGGATAAATTGAAATAGGAAATCAAACGATTGGAAATGGAACGGGAAAACCAACTCGAAATGTTACGTTTGTTCAAACTTTTTAAATACATCATCTGGGGACTCTGCGTTTACCTTCTCATCGTCGTCGGTGTTTGTGTTTACAACTCTGTAGTTCATAACAAAACTTCAACTTGTTTAAACACTGCTGTCACACATTGATTGTATGTTTTTCACAAATAAAATTCACAAACCTAATTCTATACCTATCCCGCTATCACCGGTTAGTTCGACTCTCCGAACTATTACTCCGGTGGTAGCGGGATAGGGTTTTTTAAAACTTACTCTGGATGACCTTGACATACTTTCCATAACCCAATTGTCAAGTTGAATTTCAAATTTCAAAGGGCATCTGCTCCCCACCGGAAGCTATATGGCATGGCATATGACGACAGCATCTGATTTGCCATCTGGCCGCTGGCAGCTGGCGTGGCAGCTGCTGGCTAATGGCACGACTTTTGTTTTGAAAGTAACCAAACCCCACTACTCTCGGAGTCAAGCAATTTTTTATACAATATAAAGGTTTCATTTAGTTCAAAATAAATGATACCCTACTAATCTAATATTAATTGTGGACATCAGTAATCACGAAAAACGACACGTATTTACAGCTGTACATTTTCACATGTACAAATTAGACGGATGTCTGAAATACTCAATCCAATCAAGGTTATTCTAATGTAAAATTTTCACATGCCCTATTTTAAGTCCAATTTTTATACATTTTTGGCAACTACAGATCAAACCCTAAGTAATGCCACCAAAAACTTAAAAATCGGATGAGAATTGTAGGAGGAGTTCCCTTTACAACGAAAGAAAAGAACCTTAACGTACTAAATAAGTATAGATGGTAGAATATATTTAATATCATTGAGTTATTCTAGATGCAATCACCCGTGTATATTTGAAAAATCACGTGATAAGAAAAGATTCAATAATACAAACGGAAATGGATTGCCTGGAGCTTAGAAATACATTTCCGGAGACTATCAGCTTTGCTGTTGACGTGTGACATGAGGTATATAAATAGGCATACGTGGAAAGGTGACAGTGAGTACTGCGAAAGTATAAATTGTGCTACGTACATTTTGTACTACAGCAAACAGTTATATATTAGAATACATTTTTGTTTGTACCGAAGGAGTTTGATATAATTGTGTTAAGATATGTTTAAGTTGAAACTATTTTATAGAAGTAATAAAAACGGTATATTTTGATAAAATTTAAAAGCTTTTTTTCACTTAGAAACTTTCAAATATATAAATATGAGAGATATAAAAAATAATTTTGAGTTTCTTATACATTTTTAGTGCAAAAACTTCCCTTCATATGAAAATATTGTAATTAACGTCACATATCGTCACATACATGAAACATGTTGGCAGAAGTACTAGTGGATAAGAGCTTAAGTCGGTTACCCCTTCCTAACCACCTTTAATTACCCATTGCCCAGCCAATTGCGTGTTTTGGTTTTGAGCCAAGGTCTTAGCTAAAGACATGTATGACTTACCTCTTCCTTCATATAATAACAAAATATTAACATTATTTAAATATAAATATGTAACATTCACCTTTAACCAACACTGTAACAGCCAAGCTAATGAAAATGAGTATTATAATCCAGCCAAAAGTGGAAATATGATGTGTAAAAGTTAGTGACACCTTCAAAATTCATATCGGCTGAGCAAAAGAGAATATAATATACTCTAAATTTTTCTAAGGCTTTGATAGAATCAAAGTGAATGTAGTGTAAAAGATAATTCGTTATAATATAAAAGTTAAGAAAAAAACACTCATACCCGACCGAAATTGTTGGGTAAATAAATAAATAATTACTAAGCAGGTTTGAAGAAAGTGTGAGGTATATTGATTATGTAATTGTTACGCTGATTCTGATCAAATTACAAATATTTATTCAATATTTTACACCATGTAAAAACTACTGATCTCAAATGGACAATAGTTAATTATTGATTCAGTTGATAAAAACATCTTAGAGATAAAAAGGCTTAGTAAAGTAGCAATACAGAGACAAAAAGGTATATGGACACAATTAAATGGAACTATACAATTTATTATTCGTGTTTCGTAATAGTTCTTTATGCAGAAAGTGCGAAAAGTGTCATTTCCCTGCACTTGAGAGAAATGTTTACTCATAAGCCACAGGCGAGATAGTTGATCATTTTTTGCACTTACACAGTCTCACCTTAAAATGGTTTGTAGGTTATGTTCATGTCGGTTCCATTGAACACAACTGCAAGGACAATAGGTCAGAATGTTTACATCCAGTGATGCCAACTTAATTCCTGATTAAACAAAGTTTTCTTTGCTAGCTAATACATACTGTTGTGTGTTGTGCTGTTTAAACACTGACTTTGCAAAGTAAATTTAGCATGTGTAAAGTAAAATTAATACGGCAATCGCCTGTTTTGCGACGAGTATCAAGTACGTAAAGAACTGCTTTCTCGGACGGACGTAGGAAAAATTATAAGTGTCCCTCAATCTGTTTCAAAAGTGAAGCATACTTATTCAACTAAATCTAACTTTTGGCTTTAAATGCAAAATTGTATTATGTAATAAAAAAATTTGACTGAAAATTCCGAAGAAAATAAAATATTCTGTTTAAAAACAATATGAAGAACATGAAAGCAAAGTTTTAATTTTTCAAGTAGCAATTCGTTAGGCATCTAGTTAATAGTCGGGAACTTCGCTGAAAGCCTGTCAATAGTTTCAACAAGAATTTTGAATGAAGTATTTTGACAACAGGGTTCTGGTGATCTGCATTATGGAACAGAATAGCTTTAATAGTGGTCAATAAATTACATTGATTAACATTTAGATTTAGCCAAATTTGTTATGTTAAATGGATTTCAAATTCAACAAATTAAATTTTAGCTTCGATATAAATAAGTGCAAGAAAACATTTCATCCTATTGATAGAATGTCAGTGGCACAATATTATTTTTGTAATAATGTACACGAATAATGTAAACGAAAGGGTTATGATACTGTAGTATAAAGCTTTTTGTACGGCCCGGAACGTTAATAGATACATTATATAAGTTGAATATAAAAAACACTAAAATCAACCGCAAGTGACATATTCAGATGATTCATAAGAATGGGGACATCAAAAAGTGACTTAAAAAATTAATAAACAAAGTCTAATTCCGTTACGCACAGTTCAAACGTTCATAGTTTTTTTTTTCAAGATTTCTTTTGGACTTTTTATTTGCCTTGTGAAATTTACTTAAATTGATCATGTTCAAAATCGTTCTACAATCAATTAAACTAAAACATTGCAAAATAAATATGGATTTGATAACTTAAAATGATATCGTATAATAATTATGAATATATATATATTTTTGTTTTTTTTTTTTTTTTTTGTTTTATATATAAAGTAAATTTACTACCTTATTCATGATATAAAAATGATCAAATAATATTGACTCGTTGATATAAAAATCAATAAATTGTTTTATTTATTGATTACAATCTTTACATCCTTATTTACTTTAATTTTTTATTTAGTTTATAATTTTTTATGTATAGGAATCTGTTTCCCATTCACCAATCACGCCTGTATTCAGACACGTTACGTACTCACTCACTCGATGGGAATGGGTTGTGTGACACAAACTATGAATCAAACTTATCAAAAACATTTTTATCTCCTGTAATTCTAGATAACCTCGAATCAACGTGCTGTTAGTATACATATGTTGTTGTAATGCTTGGTTCCTACAACCAAGTCTCTAGCCTCGTTGTAAGGCTGACATAATAGGATGGTTGAATGTGTAAAAATATAAATATTGAAATAACTTTGTTCAGTTATAAAAACAAAAATTTAACTTTCCATGAATCACTTATTATTGGTGTTATTTTCATCAACAGGTCCTTAAAGGATGCGAAATTTTGGGCTCTACAATTTGTATGAGATATTTTTTTCTGTATGATGGATTTTTTTGACAATTTTGCAAAAAATTAAAAAAGTCACTCAATGTCAAGGTGTTTGTGGTCTTAGGTCAGAAGGTCACTTAGAAATAAGGACAAAATTCAAATTCTTCTACTTTGATATAAAACCAATAGATTAAAACAAATTCCAGCTTTCCAGGTAAAAATAATAATACACAACTTTTAGTGTGTATTATTATTTTTAACGACCACTTGCAGTGTTGGATAGTTGAGTATTAGACATATTTCATTTATACTTTTATTCGCATATACAGTTATGCTATCGTACTGCTGCTCTTAAAATTTTATTTTATTTGGCATTTATAAAAAAATAAATAATGCGATTTGATTCAGTACGGTAACAATAGCCAGTGGAGTTAGTTGGCCAGAACTGCCACGTTCAATTTCCGCGTTGGCCGCCAGGGCTGCCAACATGCGGACGGAATAATAACATTCTGAACCTCAAACTCTGACTCCCGCATGTTCATGGATTCATACTGGGCAGGCCAATATTGAAGGTAAATTTCAATGACAATTCCTTATGGGATTACGTCAACTTTTAAAACACACTTTTAAAACAACTTTTGTATTTATACACACGATTTCATATGTTTAATATTTCTCACGGAATCTTTAATTAATTTGCATTTAAAAATCATTAAAATACAATGAAAGTTCCTTTTAAAAATAACATATGGGATTAATGTTATGTCTTATGGGTAATGGTAATGTCTCTTATTTTTTTTATATTTGATTTATATAATGAAAAAGGTCTATAAATGAAACAAAAATGGTTCGAATCTGAATGAGTTCTCTTATTGGAAATAAACATGATTGTTTTAAAATCCACCGTTCAATACCTTTCATTACTGTAAAATATTGATAAAATAAATCCATATTAAGCTGGATTTAGTGATGAACTGAATTTCCCTATAGGGAATACGATATTGTGGTAGCATTCACGGTAAGACCTAGCCTCGGAACCATGTTACAATTTAGTTTTAGGTCACGGGAACCGACAATGTCGTTCGTTCACATTCATATATATGTTTCAGATGAGAAGTATTAAACTTAGTGCTTGCCATTATTGCAACATTCACAAAAATCGATTGTAGTACTAAAGATTAGTCTTACTCACTGAACAAGACAATAAAATACGATTTCAGCCTTGATGACTCAAAGAGAATAATCGAGGAAGATCTTATTGGCATTAAAGGCGTGATAGGTTCAGGGCCGTATTATGTATAACATAATTCACGAAAAAAAGTAAAGACACCAAAGCAAATAAAAAAAGTCAAAATATTAAGTAAATTTGCTGAATACTATATTAACGAAATTGAAACATACCCAAATTCATACGAATAAGGACAGTGTAAATAAAAATACCCCCGTCGCAGCAGACCTGCGTACTCAGCGAATTTCCACAGGATCTTGTGATTTTGTATTTTCCCCATAAACACCATAGGAATGAGTATGTAGGTTTGCTGCCATTGGATGTTGTTAGAAAATGTTAGTTTTGTTAGAAAATGTAATAGTTAGGTAAGGTAAATATCATTGTATCAATATTCAACACTTTTAAATTTTCCCCATAAACCCCATGGGGGTGAGTATGTAGGTTTGCTGCAATATGGATGTTGTTAGCAAATATCAGCTAAACCCTACCTAGTGAATGTACGTACCAAATTTCATCAAGTTATTCCGATAAATAAG
The DNA here is from genome assembly GCA_030545055.2 of Neoaliturus tenellus. NCBI lineage: Eukaryota > Metazoa > Arthropoda > Insecta > Hemiptera > Cicadellidae > Neoaliturus > Neoaliturus tenellus. Next base: position 111,041,585 of record CM061533.1, read on the forward strand.
CGAGATACAGGGTTTTGTTGATTTCCCATAAGATTAACATTGGAAACCTATTTTTAGCTTTTCTCCGTAACCTGTTAAGCCAAGTTAAAAATTCAAAATACTGAATTGTTTATTTTTTATGCTCTTTTAAATGGTTTCAGTTAAAATTGTTGAATTTTAAAAATTAAGGTCCAAAAATGCCAAAAACCCATTTTTGACCCCTTTGAAACCCCATAAAACCCCGTTCCCATAACCCGATCATGCTGGTTCGCGAACTCATAAAAATAGATCTGGTCTTACACCTTCATACCAAATTTCATCAAAATCGGAGGTCGCTGTCAAAAGTTATCAGTACCACGGACACACACACACACACACACACACACATATATATATATATATATATATATATATATATATATATATATATATATATATATATATATATATATATATGAAAATGAACGAAAGTAGGCCTCGCCGGAGTATAGCACACGGCCTCTGATTGGTCGCAGGTCACGTGACCGATGACGTCATCACGCCCCGCCTTCTGATTGGTCGAGAGGACCGGTCACGTGACTTAGGCCACGCCCCTTTTCCAAGATGGCGGCCTCCTAGGCCACGCCCCTTTTCCAAGATGGCGGCCTCCTGGTGGCGGGAAATTTCCTAACCTCACTTTTACCACGTGTTTGACCACGTGGCGTCTGTAAACTTACTACGTGAGTCAAGATGACGAATAAAATTTTCACTGTGTACTGCCGGGGTTTGAACCCGGGCCGCCAAGTTGGTGCGCCGCAACGCTGACCACTAGGCCATCACACTGTTGAGCTGAGAGCGTTGTAATGAGTCTAGTGACGCTGTAGTTTGGTGAATCTGTAGCTGCAGAGCGTACAGTCTGTAGCCCAATGATTCTCCACCAGAGCGTGGCACTGCCATCGTGGGAAGTTTGAATTTCATCATGTGAGCTTTTTTTAGTTTTTATAATTCTCCACTAGATTGAAGCACTAAGCCGCTATGGCGGGGAAATTTGTTGTGTTTTTGGTCATGGAACCTTACCATATGATGTAGTTCAATGATTCTCCACCAGAGCATGGCACTGCCATCGTGGGAAGTTTGAATTTAATCATGTGAGATTTTGTTAGTTTTATAATTCTCAACTAGATTGAAGCACTAGACCGCTATGGGCGGGAAATTTGTTGTGTTTTGGTCATGGAACCTTACCATATGATGTAGTTCAATGATTCTCCACCAGAGCGTGGCACTGCCATCGTGGGAAGTTTGAATTTCATTATTTGAGCTTTTGTTAGTTTTATAATTCTCCACCAGATTGAAGCACTAACCCGCTATGGCGAGAAATTTGTTGTGTTTTGGTCATGGAACCTTAACATATGATGTAGTTTGATAAATTTTCATAGTTAGCTGTCTGTAGAGCGTACAGTATGTTGATTGACGATTTTCCACTAGAATGTACTGTTTTCGCTATGGCAGAAAATTTTAATTTGACCATTTAAGTTTTATAGTCACTGATGTTTGATATTGCCATACTGTAGCTGTCGGCAGAGTTTGTTAGTTCGGCGACTCTCTACCAGAGTGTAGCACTATCATCGCTGGAAATTTGAATTTTATAATGTGATTTTTGTTAACTTTTTGGTCATGGACCCATACTGTTCTACATAGTTTTAGAATGTAGCTCTGCAAAACGTATGGTCTGTAATTTGACGAGCCTCCACGAGAGTGTATTATCATCGCTATGGCAGAAATGTTGAATTTTACCGTAGGAACTTTTGTTTGGAGTCGCTGTAGTTTTAGGATTTTACATCATAACTGTCTGCAGAGAGTATGGTCTGCAGTTTGACGATTTTCCACCAGACTGAAGCACTTTCACCGTGGGAAGTTTGAATTTCATCATATGAGCATTTGCTAGTTTTTTAATTTTCCACCAGATTGGAGCACACACCTCTTATGGCGGGAAATCTGTTGTGTTTTTGGTCGTGGAGCCTTACCGTACGTCGTAGTTTGGTGATTCTTCAGAGTGTAGCTGTCTGCAGAATGTACAGTCTGTTGTATGACGATTCTCCAACAGAGTGTACTGCCATCACCATGGCGGGAAATTTGAATTTGATCTTGGGAACTTTGGAGTTGATGTAGTTTGCCCATTCTACCAGAGTGTAGCACTATGATAACGGGAAGTTTGAATTTCATCGTGTGAGCTTCGTTACTTTTATATTTCTCCACCAGGTTGAAGCACTAACCCCACTATTGTGAGAAATTTGTTGTGTGTTTAATCATGGAACCTTATCATATGATGTAGTCTGGTAATTCTTCAGAGTGTAGCTGTCTGCTGACCGTACGGTCTATTGTATGACGATTCTTCAACACAGTGTACTGTCATCACCATGATAGGAAATTTGAAATTTGAATTTCACTGTGGGAATTCTTGATCGGAGTCACTGTAGTTTGACCATTCTACAACAGAGAGCAGCACTATCATCCCGGGAAGTTTGAATTTTATTAAGTGAGTATTTGTTAGTTTTTTTATTCTCCACCAGATTGGAGCAAGAACACCCAATGTTGGGAAATCTGTTGTGTTTTTCATGGAACCTTACCGTACGATGTAGTTCAGCAATTTTTCTGAGTATAGCTTTCTGCAAAGCATATGGTCTGTTGTTTGATGATTCTTCAACAGAGTGTGCTGTCATCACTCGTTGGCTTTCTCGTTATTTCCATTACATGAGATGGGATGACCCTGGTGTCCTGTATTACACTATGGCAGGAAATTTTAATTTGACCTGGGAACTTTGGTTTGGATTTGCTGTATTTGAACTATTCTACACCATAGTTATTGTATGGTTTGTAGTTTGATGAATCTCTACCAGAGTGCACTATCATCGCTATGGCGGGAACTTTGAATTTGAGCTTGTTAACTTTTGCTCAAATAAAGTAGCTCTATTACTGTTGTAAATTTGAATTTGATCATGAGAGCTCTTGTTGTAGTCTTATAATTCTCCACCAGAATGCACCACTATAACCATTATGGTGGGAAATCTGTTGAGATTTGGACCAAGTATCGATAACGCAGTTGTATTATCAGTGATATATTTGCATATAAGATTAGAATTGATGTACTTCTTTTCCACCACGACACTTGTTTAGCTTGGTGGCTTTTTCCACAGGCGTGCAGCATTAGTAGTTCAAAACTTTTTCCTCTAGAGTGCAGAATTTATATATTTAAGTTTTAATGTTACACATGTATTACCAATGTTAACTAGCTCCATGATGAATTGTATAAAATGGATGGTTTGTCTTTCGTCCACCAGAGCGTTATATTAGTTTGACTTTGCTTTACTACATTGCAATGTTTTAATATTTGTTACGTACTGTTAACATGTTACTATCCTTTTCTACTAAAGCCCAGCCAATTTGTGTGTAGCATGTTTAGTTTTTGGATGGAGCTCAGCATAATGGTTTATAACCATTAATTGTAATGTTACATATTGGTAACGTATTTTTAACTTGCTCTATGTCATGTTGTGCAAATGGGTGGTTCGTTGTGGCAATCTCATCACACGGATAGCTCAACTCTTTCCGCTAGAGTGCAGCTCATGTGTGGTTTTTTCACTGGAGGGTAGCACTGTGCGTTTATTTGAGTGAGAAGTTTATTTGAATTCCACTAGTGTGGCAGTACATGTGAAACCTATTCTTTGATTATGGTACAGCACTGTGTTGTGTATATTTTAAATATGCAACCTATTTGGCTAAAGTGTAACGCATGCGTAGTCTTTTTGGACACATATGCAATAATATGATTTAAATATACACAAGGTTTTATGTTTCAACCGTATGGTTAAATGTTTGTATAAGACTGCTGTGTATGTGACAAATATGGCAGAAATCATTCCAAGGAAACATAGTAATTTGTATACAATAGAGTGAAGCATATGTGTAGTTTGATTTTTTTATTAGAGTAAAATGGTAAGTTTTTATCATACGTAAACTTATAATATTGCCAGAGTGAAACGTATGGCTAATTGTGAGGGCTAACTTAGAGAGTAATTTTTTCATCCATTCTAGCTAATATGTGTAATTTGATTTTTCTCCATGAGTATCCACAACATGTGTGCTTGGAACTATTTTATTATGTTACAACACCATGTTGTTTATTTCACATGTTTATATTTTACTAACGTGCAACTTTCTTCATACCTGATGGTAGCATGAGTGTGCAGACCATTTTTGTATAGGATTGCAGCACTTGTAAATTTGTATCCTGCAGCGAGTTATTGGTAGTATCCATGAGAAAGTAATTAATATTTACTCCCGAATTTCAAGTGTAGCAAATGTGTAGTATTTTACTCCCCTCTATTAGTATGGGGTACAATTTTATGTAAGATAGTAACCAGTGCCAGAGTGAAGCATACTGTTTGGCACAGATAATGGAAGTTTTGTTACTTTCATTCATTAGAGTACAGCACTTTATAGTTAGAACTTTCTATACTAAAATGCAGCAAACATGTAAGGGTCTCCCGTTGGTGTGCAACACAATGATTTTTATACAAAATATGGTAAATAGAACTTTCGTAAAGATGTTTTAGAATAGACTGTAGTACGTGTAGTTTGACTTAACTCCACCGCAGTGAACACAATTTTTTACCATACATAATTGAAATATGAACAAATATTATCTAAACTAAAGAAGCTGTGTTATTATTGTATTTGCCAGAGAGCTGAATATGTGTACATTTGTGTGCAGCTCTTTGTTTTCTATTATGTACGTGGATGTATTTTACCAAATGTGATGACTCTTTCCACACCGTAATACAACTCTTAAAGTGGAGCACCTTTTTTTTTTATTTTATATGATGCTACGCTGGAAAAAATATAGTTTATGACTATATTGAAGGTGGGGTCCAAGCACAGGAGGTTTTGTTATTTTTATCTGCCAACCCAAGCACAATACACGTGTGATTCTGCTTTTATTTGCCAGTGTGTAAAACGTGTGGTTTTAATGTTATAATGCATCGCTGTTACTTGATATTCGCTGTGTTACATATTTACAAAATATCTTTAACATATGTCAATATCTTTAACCCTTTTACACAAGAGCGCTACATGTTGATGTTTTACTCATATTGGTTCGCTTGTTAACGAAAAGTTAGATTTCTTACAGAAATGGAGTATAAGTTGTTTGTTTTGGTTTTCTCCACTAGAGTGGTGCACTGTTTTTATCATATGTTACGTGCTGTCAACATACTATTTCTCTCTTCCCACTGGAATATAGCACATATGTGGTTTTGGTTTTATCTGCTGGAGTGCAGCACTGTTTATAATATCCATTATGTTATATATTATCAAAGTATTACTAACAGTTTTCTATTAAACTGTAGCTCAAATATAGTTTATCTTTATACAACCAGTGTGCAACACAATTGAAAACTGATTTTTATCATAGTGTACACAGTGTTATTTACATGTTTATGTATATATGTTGTACATGGAACATATTCCTTAAGAGTGTAGGACATTTGTAGAGAGTATTTCCTCCTCTCGTATGCTATACTATGATTTTAATATACATATTGGTATATATTGCGTACTTTTTCAGATTTTTGTATTAGACCTATGGATGTGACCAACACGGTGGCACCCGTGCCGAGGTAACTTATATTTTATTTGCTAGATCACGACACATGTTAATTTCTTCCCAGCTGGAGTAAAGCACATGTGTAGTTTGTTTATTTAAAGTGGATAATTTTTATTACATACTAGTTAGAACAAATTTAGCTAGATTTTGTATGAGACTAATTGCTGGGGCTTAGTCAATGAAAGGCTTTATCTTTTATCCACCAAAGTGCGGCACACATATAGTTTAACTTTTCTCCACCAAGGCACACCACATGTGTGATTTAAATTATGCCTCTTAAGTGGAGCACCATGCTGTTTATTAAACATGTTGGTATATTTCTAACGTGTAGCTTTTTGCCTGATTGCAGCATAATTGTAACTTGCCATATTTTGTATATGGTTTATGTACATTTAACTTTATATAGTGAAACCTTAGCACATGACCAGTTTGGCAGTTCCCGCGAGGGAGTAATTTTATTATTATTTCTTTTCTATTACAGTCCAGCATATGTGGAGTTAACCAGAGTGCCTTCCACCAGAGTGGAGTAATGTGTTTCTATTATACATGATAGGTCAAAGTGCCACGGTTTAACATATGACCAACTACTGGGGTACTGATAGTGGAAGTTAAATAATTTTTATCTACCAGAGCACAGTGCTTCGTGGTTAGAGTATTCCCTAATAGAGCGTAACAAATGTTTTGTTAGGTGTTTACCACTAGTCTTCTTTACTGCAATTTTAATATATCATTATGGTACATTTAACTTACGAAATAATCATGTTTTCCATTGGACTGCAGTACATGTGTAGTTAGACTTTTATCCATCATAGTGGAGTACTATTTTTATCATATATTAAGGTACATATGTAACTAATGTGGCCTAAGCACAGTTTAGTTATCATTTATTCATTTAAACATGTATATTTTTAATTTTACTACAGCAGAGTGCAGTTCTGTGTTTTTAATATACATTTTGATGTATATGTGACTTTCTTCATGCCATATGACAGCAAATGTAATTTGACTTTTCTCCACCAGAGTAGAGCATCACGTTTCATTCACGTTCATGTACCTGGTAATATTTTTACACGAACACGATATACTTGTAGTTTGTTTTGTTCTAATATAGTGTTGCACTATACGCTTGATTATACACAATTTTACATAGTGCCAGTGTATTGTTATTCTTCAGAGTGTAGCTTATTACTGATATGGTGACAAGATTGCAAATGAAGAATAGTTATCATTTTTATCTGTCAGAGCATAGTTTACTTTTCAACCAGTGTGCAACTTGATAATATGGTCGACTGATATGGTCGTATACATAATAAAATCGATTAAGTTCAGGTCCGGTTACCTATTACGTCTCATAGGACAGATCACGGTAAATTATGGTAGTACACGATTGGACTAGTTAAGTCTAGACCAGATTAGGTCTTGTTAGATCTAGCCTGATCGGAACTAGTAATTTGAGTTGGTCAACGAAAACCTAGTAGGATTATGTCAAGTGTAGCTATTATGTGTCTTACTGGATTGATTATCATAGGTTTGATCGGATAACTCTTGTTAACTTATGTTGTTCTTGTTAGTCTGGTCAGACAAGATTACATTAAGTCTGACCATATCTAGTATGTCAATGTAAGTTACAATAGATCAGATTTGATTTGTCAGTTATCTAATAGTTCACATTACCAAAGAAACTTATTAGACTATAGTGAACACCCAATATGGGGTAGCACCCTATTAGTGTAAATTTAACTAGTTTCTCACCACAATGAATCACACTTCTGGTTTACATTTTTTCACCTGTGACCAGCATATAAACTGTAAGGTTTTTTTTAACAAGAAGAAGGTACTAATATCTTAAGATAAATGATTGCAAATACTGTTTATCCGTGGCTAACTTGTTCCCAGACTGCAACATGAGACCAATGAGGAAGCAATTTTATTAGCTTTCCTCTCTAACACAGCGCAGAACATTTGTAGGTTGACTTCTCTCCACCAGAGTGGATCACCATGTATGATACACATATTTCCAGCTTATATTGTAAGACCGATTGGTGGGGAACGGATAAAGTTTAGTTATTTTTTATCCAACATAGTGCAGCACTACAATATTTATGCACATAATGATACTTATATGTGGCGCAAGGAGTTTAGCACATGCCTAATATGGTAACTTTTATGTGAATGAAATCTTTCTAGCTTTTTTCCATGGCGCAGCACTTGCACGGTTGGCATTTCAAAGTTATTATATTACATAAAATGCCATAGTCTTCATCTAAATATTCCTGTAGTTTTAGGGTTGTTTTAAACCCAAAACATATCTTATATAGGTGCCTTCAAAAATAAAGTGTCGATGTTCAAAACATCTAACTAGTGGGTTGTATTTAAAAAATAAAGGCGCAAAAGTTTCAAAATTTACATGTTGAAACCGGCTGGGTTGATTGACTTCGGACTTGCTTTATGTTTTTAAGACATGTTGTTAAAATGTTTAGTAAAGTATAAGTTAGGCAAATAGTGTATTGTTGAACGTACTTATGGTACATGTAACATATAACTAACACTTTTCTCATGCAAGCCAGAACATGTCAAAAAGCCTCATTTAACTTAGTCTTGCATAACTGTACCCAATACAGTACAACCCAAAAAATTCAAACTATCACAATCTAACTTGTTTCAATGGCTTTAACCTAAGACATCATAGATTGTAACACATAAACGATATAACAGCTTTGCATAGTAGGATTAAGTTTTTACCTGTTTTCACAAATTGAGAAATATGGGTGATGAAGGCTAGTCGTTCTACCATTCTTCTTTCTTTACCAACTAGGAAAGTTCACACCACACCCATCCAGACCAGTATTTACCAAATTAAAACAGTATAGTCCATACCAGACTTTATATGGTCCCACACTTTATCAGACGAGAACAAATAGGTCTAGAGCAGACCTAACTAGATCCAATAAAGTCTGATCACAAGAGCTCGCTGGCCTCACCAAACTAGAACCACAACAAATTAAATCGAACCAGATTCTATTGAAACTCACCATACTATTAAAAGCATTAGTGCAACATGCACACTCATTGCTGGTTACTCAACAATACACAATTAACCTCAATCAGTAAAATTGCAAGTACAAGGTGTTGTAAAAGTACCTTATGTGCTGCACCCTAGAAGAAGAAAAGTTAGTAAAATTGCTTCCACATCAAACCCTATTGTGCTCTGCAGGTTTAATAGATCAGATTATACCACAATAATGATATGACCGAACCTGACCAGAATAAAATTAACATGGCAAGACTCAACAAATCTTTCTAGTATTATCTGATCAGACAAAACTATACTAGAATAGAGCAGTTGAAACTAGACTACACATGGTTAGATCCAACCAAACGTGATCAGAATAATTTATCTAACTAGACTATAGATATTGTCGCCTGAGCTGACCAAAAATACTAGACCAGACTTAGTGAGACATAATTAGATTTTCGATTTAATTAGATTTTTCGATACACACCAGATCAAATATAACCAAACCATGCCTCCTCTAGAAAGTCTCGCTTGACCATATTAGGCCTGGCCTCACCACAACAAGAACAGTATTGGTCAAATATAATAATGCTTACCTAAAAAGACACCATTGATAATATATATCGCTTTTCTATAATGAACCAGGTTTATAGAACCTTACTTGACTAGTTTATAGTGAATCAGGTAGCTACATCAGAAATACCCTTATCACCTATAAATACACATGGTATGGTTAAACTTGACCTTTTGACCCGACTAGGGTGGCCTGCCTAATATGATCTAGCCTTGCTTATTTTATCAGGTAACAGATTTAATCCGGTTAGGCCAGGACTATACCTCTTCAGAACCAAAGCAGATTTAAAGTACCTTGACTTCACCTTAACTAATTAAAATTTATATTACTCAATCAAACATTATCTGACCAAACTTGACCTGGCTTTACCATACCGGAATAGATCTTATTAGACCTATGTTAATTGTATCCATCCTAATTTCTTTAACTGAACTTGGTGAGCTGGCATGCTTAAACTGAACGGATCGGACTTTACCTAATAAGATCACCTACCAAAATAACACATAGCAAAAACTGACATAAAATGCTGTGAGCCAACCAAGTCAAATCTGACATGACCTAATCATATCTCACCTGACCCTACCAAAACTCTATTGGATCAGAGCTATCCTGGATCTAGACTGAGGCTAACTACATACGAGCTGACTAGATATGACTTAGAAAATTGACCTTACATGTTACTAGATGAAAACAGATGTTACCTTATTTTACTTGACCAGACCCGGTCGGATCTAGGCCAATGAATGACAAGTGACCCTGGCCTAACGAATAATTATTTCAACATACTGTATGAAATTAGTCCAATCACACTAGCTATCTGTTTTAATCTAACGAAGCTTACAAATATAAGGTGAGATTAAGATAATTAATGGTCGATGTATAATTAGATTGTAACGCTCTGGAAGAGAATAATTATACAACACATGTACTAAGTATCATTAAATCTACCTTCCATATGTTACTGATGATATTTTGGCTTCGCCATACATTAAGTGTGGTTCATTCTGGTAGTGGACTTAAGTACATCCCACGTTAAATTAGTATGGACGTTATAATATCTAAAGTAGCTCTAATTGTAATTCAATTTACCTTGACCTCTCTACTGATATCATTAGAGTGCAGCGAATGGCGAAAACTGCTGTTCCTATAAGTGGCTAATTTTACTAACCTTTCTCCCACCACAGTGCAGCTCATGATGTTTATCCACTAGAGTGCAGACAACTATTGTTTAATATTCTGGTACATATTGCAAACATATTGTTAGTTAATAACAAAAAAGTGCATTGCATAACCATTATGGTAGCGCTCACGTGGAAGACATTTTACATTCTTGTCCAGGGTGCATGTAAGGTATATTTACAACACTATGTTTTTATTATACATAATGGTAAATATTGACAATTTAACACCCTCCAGGGTGTTACATAAGACAAGCGGAACACTCCCCTGCGCCCATAACTATTTTTATAAAACGGCAACATTTGTTTTATCGTTAATTCTTAATTTTATCACCAATTTGATGGTGCCCAGTAAATTATTTTTATTTAATTTAAGAGCACAATATTGTTCTTCTCTTGTTATTACTTAACTTTTTTGTTATTAACTAACAATATGTTTGCAATATGTACCAGAATATTAAACAATAGTTGTCTGCACTCTAGTGGATAAACATCATGAGCTGCACTGTGGTGGGAGAAAGGTTAGTAAAATTAGCCACTTATAGGAACAGCAGTTTTCGCCATTCGCTGCACTCTAATGATATCAGTAGAGAGGTCAAGGTAAATTGAATTACAATTAGAGCTACTTTAGATATTATAACGTCCATACTAATTTAACGTGGGATGTACTTAAGTCCACTACCAGAATGAACCACACTTAATGTATGGCGAAGCCAAAATATCATCAGTAACATATGGAAGGTAGATTTAATGATACTTAGTACATGTGTTGTATAATTATTCTCTTCCAGAGCGTTACAATCTAATTATACATCGACTATTAATTATCTTAATCTCACCTTATATTTGTAAGCTTCGTTAGATTAAAACAGATAGCTAGTGTGATTGGACTAATTTCATACAGTATGTTGAAATAATTATTCGTTAGGCCAGGGTCACTTGTCATTCATTGGCCTAGATCCGACCGGGTCTGGTCAAGTAAAATAAGGTAACATCTGTTTTCATCTAGTAACATGTAAGGTCAATTTTCTAAGTCATATCTAGTCAGCTCGTATGTAGTTAGCCTCAGTCTAGATCCAGGATAGCTCTGATCCAATAGAGTTTTGGTATGGTCAGGTGAGATATGATTAGGTCATGTCAGATTTGACTTGGTTGGCTCACAGCATTTTATGTCAGTTTTTGCTATGTGTTATTTTGGTAGGTGATCTTATTAGGTAAAGTCCGATCCGTTCAGTTTAAGCATGCCAGCTCACCAAGTTCAGTTAAAGAAATTAGGATGGATACAATTAACATAGGTCTAATAAGATCTATTCCGGTATGGTAAAGCCAGGTCAAGTTTGGTCAGATAATGTTTGATTGAGTAATATAAATTTTAATTAGGTAAGGTGAAGTCAAGGTACTTTAAATCTGCTTTGGTTCTGAAGAGGTATAGTCCTGGCCTAACCGGATTAAATCTGTTACCTGATAAAATAAGCAAGGCTAGATCATATTAGGCAGGCCACCCTAGTCAGGTCAAAAGGTCAAGTTTAACCATACCATGTGTATTTATAGGTGATAAGGGTATTTCTGATGTAGCTACCTGATTCACTATAAACTAGTCTAGTAAGGTTCTATAAACCTGGTTCATTATAGAAAAGCGATATATATTATCAATGGTGTCTTTTTAGGTAAGCATTATTATATTTGACCAATACTGTTCTTGTTGTGGTGAGGCCAGGCCTAATATGGTCAAGCGAGACTTTCTAGAGGAGGCATGGTTTGGTTATATTTGATCTGGTGTGTATCGAAAAATCAAATTAAATCGAAAATCTAATTATGTCTCACTAAGTCTGGTCTAGTATTTTTGGTCAGCTCAGGCGACAATATCTATAGTCTAGTTAGATAAATTATTCTGATCACGTTTGGTTGGATCTAACCATGTGTAGTCTAGTTTCAACTGCTCTAATCTAGTATAGTTTTGTCTGATCAGATAATACTAGAAAGATTTGTTGAGTCTTGCCATGTTAATTTTATTCTGGTCAGGTTCGGTCATATCATTATTGTGGTATAATATGATCTATTAAACCTGCAGAGCACAATAGGGTTTGATGTGGAAGCAATTTTACGAACTTTTCTTCTTCTAGGGTGCAGCACATAAGGTACTTTTACAACACCTTGTACTTGCAATTTTACTGATTGAGGTTAATTGTGTATTGTTGAGTAACCAGCAATGAGTGTGCATGTTGCACTAATGCTTTTAATAGTATGGTGAGTTTCAATAGAATCTGGTTCGATTTAATTTGTTGTGGTTCTAGTTTGGTGAGGCCAGCGAGCTCTTGTGATCAGACTTTATTGGATCTAGTTAGGTCTGCTCTAGACCTATTTGTTCTCGTCTGATAAAGTGTGGGACCATATAAAGCCTGGTATGGACTATACTGTTTTAATTTGGTAAATACTGGTCTGGATGGGTGTGGTGTGAACTTTCCTAGTTGGTAAAGAAAGAAGAATGGTAGAACGACTAGCCTTCATCACCCATATTTCTCAATTTGTGAAAACAGGTAAAAACTTAATCCTACTATGCAAAGCTGTTATATCGTTTATGTGTTACAATCTATGATGTCTTAGGTTAAAGCCATTGAAACAAGTTAGATTGTGATAGTTTGAATTTTTTGGGTTGTACTGTATTGGGTACAGTTATGCAAGACTAAGTTAAATGAGGCTTTTTGACATGTTCTGGCTTGCATGAGAAAAGTGTTAGTTATATGTTACATGTACCATAAGTACGTTCAACAATACACTATTTGCCTAACTTATACTTTACTAAACATTTTAACAACATGTCTTAAAAACATAAAGCAAGTCCGAAGTCAATCAACCCAGCCGGTTTCAACATGTAAATTTTAAAACTTTTGCGCCTTTATTTTTTAAATACAACCCACTAGTTAGATGTTTTGAACATCGACACTTTATTTTTGAAGGCACCTATATAAGATATGTTTTGGGTTTAAAACAACCCTAAAACTACAGGAATATTTAGATGAAGACTATGGCATTTTATGTAATATAATAACTTTGAAATGCCAACCGTGCAAGTGCTGCGCCATGGAAAAAAGCTAGAAAGATTTCATTCACATAAAAGTTACCATATTAGGCATGTGCTAAACTCCTTGCGCCACATATAAGTATCATTATGTGCATAAATATTGTAGTGCTGCACTATGTTGGATAAAAAATAACTAAACTTTATCCGTTCCCCACCAATCGGTCTTACAATATAAGCTGGAAATATGTGTATCATACATGGTGATCCACTCTGGTGGAGAGAAGTCAACCTACAAATGTTCTGCGCTGTGTTAGAGAGGAAAGCTAATAAAATTGCTTCCTCATTGGTCTCATGTTGCAGTCTGGGAACAAGTTAGCCACGGATAAACAGTATTTGCAATCATTTATCTTAAGATATTAGTACCTTCTTCTTGTTAAAAAAAACCTTACAGTTTATATGCTGGTCACAGGTGAAAAAATGTAAACCAGAAGTGTGATTCATTGTGGTGAGAAACTAGTTAAATTTACACTAATAGGGTGCTACCCCATATTGGGTGTTCACTATAGTCTAATAAGTTTCTTTGGTAATGTGAACTATTAGATAACTGACAAATCAAATCTGATCTATTGTAACTTACATTGACATACTAGATATGGTCAGACTTAATGTAATCTTGTCTGACCAGACTAACAAGAACAACATAAGTTAACAAGAGTTATCCGATCAAACCTATGATAATCAATCCAGTAAGACACATAATAGCTACACTTGACATAATCCTACTAGGTTTTCGTTGACCAACTCAAATTACTAGTTCCGATCAGCCTAGACCTAACAAGACCTAATCTGGTCTAGACTTAACTAGTCCAATCGTGTACTACCATAATTTACCGTGATCTGTCCTATGAGACGTAATAGGTAACCGGACCTGAACTTAATCGATTTTATTATGTATACGACCATATCAGTCGACCATATTATCAAGTTGCACACTGGTTGAAAAGTAAACTATGCTCTGACAGATAAAAATGATAACTATTCTTCATTTGCAATCTTGTCACCATATCAGTAATAAGCTACACTCTGAAGAATAACAATACACTGGCACTATGTAAAATTGTGTATAATCAAGCGTATAGTGCAACACTATATTAGAACAAAACAAACTACAAGTATATCGTGTTCGTGTAAAAATATTACCAGGTACATGAACGTGAATGAAACGTGATGCTCTACTCTGGTGGAGAAAAGTCAAATTACATTTGCTGTCATATGGCATGAAGAAAGTCACATATACATCAAAATGTATATTAAAAACACAGAACTGCACTCTGCTGTAGTAAAATTAAAAATATACATGTTTAAATGAATAAATGATAACTAAACTGTGCTTAGGCCACATTAGTTACATATGTACCTTAATATATGATAAAAATAGTACTCCACTATGATGGATAAAAGTCTAACTACACATGTGCTGCAGTCCAATGGAAAACATGATTATTTCGTAAGTTAAATGTACCATAATGATATATTAAAATTGCAGTAAAGAAGACTAGTGGTAAACACCTAACAAAACATTTGTTACGCTCTATTAGGGAATACTCTAACCACGAAGCACTGTGCTCTGGTAGATAAAAATTATTTAACTTCCACTATCAGTACCCCAGTAGTTGGTCATATGTTAAACCGTGGCACTTTGACCTATCATGTATAATAGAAACACATTACTCCACTCTGGTGGAAGGCACTCTGGTTAACTCCACATATGCTGGACTGTAATAGAAAAGAAATAATAATAAAATTACTCCCTCGCGGGAACTGCCAAACTGGTCATGTGCTAAGGTTTCACTATATAAAGTTAAATGTACATAAACCATATACAAAATATGGCAAGTTACAATTATGCTGCAATCAGGCAAAAAGCTACACGTTAGAAATATACCAACATGTTTAATAAACAGCATGGTGCTCCACTTAAGAGGCATAATTTAAATCACACATGTGGTGTGCCTTGGTGGAGAAAAGTTAAACTATATGTGTGCCGCACTTTGGTGGATAAAAGATAAAGCCTTTCATTGACTAAGCCCCAGCAATTAGTCTCATACAAAATCTAGCTAAATTTGTTCTAACTAGTATGTAATAAAAATTATCCACTTTAAATAAACAAACTACACATGTGCTTTACTCCAGCTGGGAAGAAATTAACATGTGTCGTGATCTAGCAAATAAAATATAAGTTACCTCGGCACGGGTGCCACCGTGTTGGTCACATCCATAGGTCTAATACAAAAATCTGAAAAAGTACGCAATATATACCAATATGTATATTAAAATCATAGTATAGCATACGAGAGGAGGAAATACTCTCTACAAATGTCCTACACTCTTAAGGAATATGTTCCATGTACAACATATATACATAAACATGTAAATAACACTGTGTACACTATGATAAAAATCAGTTTTCAATTGTGTTGCACACTGGTTGTATAAAGATAAACTATATTTGAGCTACAGTTTAATAGAAAACTGTTAGTAATACTTTGATAATATATAACATAATGGATATTATAAACAGTGCTGCACTCCAGCAGATAAAACCAAAACCACATATGTGCTATATTCCAGTGGGAAGAGAGAAATAGTATGTTGACAGCACGTAACATATGATAAAAACAGTGCACCACTCTAGTGGAGAAAACCAAAACAAACAACTTATACTCCATTTCTGTAAGAAATCTAACTTTTCGTTAACAAGCGAACCAATATGAGTAAAACATCAACATGTAGCGCTCTTGTGTAAAAGGGTTAAAGATATTGACATATGTTAAAGATATTTTGTAAATATGTAACACAGCGAATATCAAGTAACAGCGATGCATTATAACATTAAAACCACACGTTTTACACACTGGCAAATAAAAGCAGAATCACACGTGTATTGTGCTTGGGTTGGCAGATAAAAATAACAAAACCTCCTGTGCTTGGACCCCACCTTCAATATAGTCATAAACTATATTTTTTCCAGCGTAGCATCATATAAAATAAAAAAAAAAAGGTGCTCCACTTTAAGAGTTGTATTACGGTGTGGAAAGAGTCATCACATTTGGTAAAATACATCCACGTACATAATAGAAAACAAAGAGCTGCACACAAATGTACACATATTCAGCTCTCTGGCAAATACAATAATAACACAGCTTCTTTAGTTTAGATAATATTTGTTCATATTTCAATTATGTATGGTAAAAAATTGTGTTCACTGCGGTGGAGTTAAGTCAAACTACACGTACTACAGTCTATTCTAAAACATCTTTACGAAAGTTCTATTTACCATATTTTGTATAAAAATCATTGTGTTGCACACCAACGGGAGACCCTTACATGTTTGCTGCATTTTAGTATAGAAAGTTCTAACTATAAAGTGCTGTACTCTAATGAATGAAAGTAACAAAACTTCCATTATCTGTGCCAAACAGTATGCTTCACTCTGGCACTGGTTACTATCTTACATAAAATTGTACCCCATACTAATAGAGGGGAGTAAAATACTACACATTTGCTACACTTGAAATTCGGGAGTAAATATTAATTACTTTCTCATGGATACTACCAATAACTCGCTGCAGGATACAAATTTACAAGTGCTGCAATCCTATACAAAAATGGTCTGCACACTCATGCTACCATCAGGTATGAAGAAAGTTGCACGTTAGTAAAATATAAACATGTGAAATAAACAACATGGTGTTGTAACATAATAAAATAGTTCCAAGCACACATGTTGTGGATACTCATGGAGAAAAATCAAATTACACATATTAGCTAGAATGGATGAAAAAATTACTCTCTAAGTTAGCCCTCACAATTAGCCATACGTTTCACTCTGGCAATATTATAAGTTTACGTATGATAAAAACTTACCATTTTACTCTAATAAAAAAATCAAACTACACATATGCTTCACTCTATTGTATACAAATTACTATGTTTCCTTGGAATGATTTCTGCCATATTTGTCACATACACAGCAGTCTTATACAAACATTTAACCATACGGTTGAAACATAAAACCTTGTGTATATTTAAATCATATTATTGCATATGTGTCCAAAAAGACTACGCATGCGTTACACTTTAGCCAAATAGGTTGCATATTTAAAATATACACAACACAGTGCTGTACCATAATCAAAGAATAGGTTTCACATGTACTGCCACACTAGTGGAATTCAAATAAACTTCTCACTCAAATAAACGCACAGTGCTACCCTCCAGTGAAAAAACCACACATGAGCTGCACTCTAGCGGAAAGAGTTGAGCTACCCGTGTGATGAGATTGCCACAACGAACCACCCATTTGCACAACATGACATAGAGCAAGTTAAAAATACGTTACCAATATGTAACATTACAATTAATGGTTATAAACCATTATGCTGAGCTCCATCCAAAAACTAAACATGCTACACACAAATTGGCTGGGCTTTAGTAGAAAAGGATAGTAACATGTTAACAGTACGTAACAAATATTAAAACATTGCAATGTAGTAAAGCAAAGTCAAACTAATATAACGCTCTGGTGGACGAAAGACAAACCATCCATTTTATACAATTCATCATGGAGCTAGTTAACATTGGTAATACATGTGTAACATTAAAACTTAAATATATAAATTCTGCACTCTAGAGGAAAAAGTTTTGAACTACTATATCTTATATGCAAATACTTACTTGTATATTACCCAGTAATGATTCATCAAACTACAAACCATACAATAACTATGGTGTAGAATAGTTCAAATACAGCAAATCCAAACCAAAGTTCCCAGGTCAAATTAAAATTTCCTGCCATAGTGTAATACAGGACACCAGGGTCATCCCATCTCATGTAATGGAAATAACGAGAAAGCCAACGAGCGATGACAGCACACTCTGTTGAAGAATCATCAAACAACAGACCATATGCTTTGCAGAAAGCTATACTCAGAAAAATTGCTAAACTACATCGTACGGTAGGTTCCATGAAAAACACAACAGATTTCCCAACATTGGGTGTTCTTGCTCCAATCTGGTGGAGAATAAAAAAACTAACAAATACTCACTTAATAAAATTCAAACTTCCCGGGATGATAGTGCTGCTCTCTGTTGTAGAATGGTCAAACTACAGTGACTCCGATCAAGAATTCCCACAGTGAAATTCAAATTTCAAATTTCCTATCATGGTGATGACAGTACACTGTGTTGAAGAATCGTCATACAATAGACCGTACGGTCAGCAGACAGCTACACTCTGAAGAATTACCAGACTACATCATATGATAAGGTTCCATGATTAAACACACAACAAATTTCTCACAATAGTGGGGTTAGTGCTTCAACCTGGTGGAGAAATATAAAAGTAACGAAGCTCACACGATGAAATTCAAACTTCCCGTTATCATAGTGCTACACTCTGGTAGAATGGGCAAACTACATCAACTCCAAAGTTCCAAGATCAAATTCAAATTTCCCGCCATGGTGATGGCAGTACACTCTGTTGGAGAATCGTCATACAACAGACTGTACATTCTGCAGACAGCTACACTCTGAAGAATCACCAAACTACGACGTACGGTAAGGCTCCACGACCAAAAACACAACAGATTTCCCGCCATAAGAGGTGTGTGCTCCAATCTGGTGGAAAATTAAAAAACTAGCAAATGCTCATATGATGAAATTCAAACTTCCCACGGTGAAAGTGCTTCAGTCTGGTGGAAAATCGTCAAACTGCAGACCATACTCTCTGCAGACAGTTATGATGTAAAATCCTAAAACTACAGCGACTCCAAACAAAAGTTCCCACGGTAAAATTCAACATTTCTGCCATAGCGATGATAATACACTCTCGTGGAGGCTCGTCAAATTACAGACCATACGTTTTGCAGAGCTACATTCTAAAACTATGTAGAACAGTATGGTCCATGACCAAAAAGTTAACAAAAATCACATTATAAAATTCAAATTTCCAGCGATGATAGTGCTACACTCTGGTGGAGAGTCGCCGAACTAACAAACTCTGCCGACAGCTACAGTATGGCAATATCAAACTTCAGTGACTATAAAACTTAAATGGTCAAATTAAAATTTTCTGCCATAGCGAAAACAGTACATTCTAGTGGAAAATCGTCAATCAACATACTGTACGCTCTACAGACAGCTAAACTATGAAAATTTATCAAACTACATCATATGTTAAGGTTCCATGACCAAAAACACAACAAATTTCTCGCCATAGCGGGTTAGTGCTTCAATCTGGTGGAGAATTATAAAACTAACAAAAGCTCAAATAATGAAATTCAAACTTCCCACGATGGCAGTGCCACGCTCTGGTGGAGAATCATTGAACTACATCATATGGTAAGGTTCCATGACCAAAAACACAACAAATTTCCCGCCATAGCGGTCTAGTGCTTCAATCTAGTTGAGAATTATAAAACTAACAAAATCTCACATGATTAAATTCAAACTTCCCACGATGGCAGTGCCATGCTCTGGTGGAGAATCATTGAACTACATCATATGGTAAGGTTCCATGACCAAAAACACAACAAATTTCCCGCCATAGCGGCTTAGTGCTTCAATCTAGTGGAGAATTATAAAACTAAAAAAGCTCACATCATGAAATTCAAACTTCCCACGATGGCAGTGCCACGCTCTGGTGGAGAATCATTGGGCTACAGACTGTACGCTCTGCAGCTACAGATTCACCAAACTACAGCGTCACTAGACTCATTACAACGCTCTCAGCTCAACAGTGTGATGGCCTAGTGGTCAGCGTTGCGGCGCACCAACTTGGCGGCCCGGGTTCAAACCCCGGCAGTACACAGTGAAAATTTTATTCGTCATCTTGACTCACGTAGTAAGTTTACAGACGCCACGTGGTCAAACACGTGGTAAAGTGAGGTTAGGAAATTTCCCGCCACCAGGAGGCCGCCATCTTGGAAAAGGGGCGTGGCCTAGGAGGCCGCCATCTTGGAAAAGGGGCGTGGCCTAAGTCACGTGACCGGTCCTCTCGACCAATCAGAAGGCGGGGCGTGATGACGTCATCGGTCACGTGACCTGCGACCAATCAGAGGCCGTGTGCTATACTCCGGTGAGGCCTACTAACGAACGGTATTTTTGGCCTCTGGGGACTTCAAAATGAAAAAGTAACATGGTTCCGGGCTTAGGTCTTACCATGGCTACTACCGTAATAGCGTATTCCCTATAGGGAAATTCGCTAAAACGAATTTGCAATCCGCAATTGTTATTTATTACATTTGACTTGTATATTAGCTGCATTTAAAAGAATTATTCAAATTATGATGGCAATCTAGTAAACATACACTGTAATATTATGGTTCTTTTATTTGTAAAATTGTAATTATTTTTATATTTCTCAGTATGACGAAAAAGTTGTTCAGCATTAGGATTATAGGCATTTTCTCTCTACTTAGTCACATTAACAAACTCGGCTTCGTAAACGCTCTTGGGCACAGAAAAAAGTAACTTCTCATCCTATTAATGAAAACTACCATTAAATACTTAACTTTAAACCCATAGTTGACTTTATTGTCATTGGGAAACTATTCAAGTTACAAACTATTACAATGGAAAAAATAAATAAAAAAGAAACAATAAGATTAAACAACAATACATACAAATTAACTAATTTATTCCAAAATAAATTAAAAAATATTATAAATAGACACTTACGTGTTTAGCCAGTGGTGTCAAATTTAAGGTTCAAGCAGAACCGGTTGGTTTCGTACTAATTACAGTACATCTTCAGCTGCCTCTTCTTGTTAAAACATAAGCCCATCTTGTGGTTGTCAAATATTGTTAAAAAAGCATTCTTCATTGTTTAAAATATAGCCCATCAAATGGTTGTCATTAATTTAAAAAAAAACTTTACACAAAACACAAAAAATAAATAATTACAAACACAAACACTACACAGGTGGAGGGCTATACATGCTTACACTTCAATAGTTGTAGGCCTAACTTCAACTTTAAAAATAAAAAATATTACAAGTTAGATATAGTATGGATGAGTACCCAACAAGACAATAAGTCTAAGTATGGGGACGAGTCTGTATTCAGTTCTACCCATGTTATCTATCTATACATGGAACGCAAATGAAAATATAACATAAATGATAGAAAAATTAACCTACTTTTGACTTAAACCAAATAAAGTGAAAAATTTCATCAACTCGCTGTGTAACAAACATAAATTACAGTGAAAATAAATCACATTAATAGAGGGAAAAGAGAAATCTATAAATTGAAATATTTTGTGTTGTTGAGTAGCTGGACTGAACAGACTGCATTGCATGAGCTCGAGTGAGAAGACTGACGAGCATAATTGGAAAGCACGAGAGTCTCAGTGCTATCAGCACCTATTTCAAGGAGCCATTTATTTAATTTTCACTTGTAGATGGCGAGACTACACCCCTCCATCTCTAAAATATTTGTTGGTAAGTTGCGGTTAAGTGTGGTGAAATATAGAAAGAACAAGATAATTCTGGACTGCTTTGTTGCCTATTCCTCGTATTGTAGTTATGATAAATATTAGAAAAGATACTATTTTAAAATATTTAATTTTTATAAAAACAGTTTTGATATAAATATGTCTTCTGTTAATCACTGGAAAATTAAGAAGGATTTGGTTGATAGGATATCTTTTTTTATTAAGAAATACTTTAATTATCGCTTGTTGGGTCACAGCTAGCAGCTTCAAAACTGTCACCTTTGCCCCTCCCCATTGCAAGACTCCGTAATGCAGGATCAATTGCACAAATCATGAATATTAAACATTCCTGCGATGGCCCACGGAAAACACCCTACCGAGCTACGAAAAAGTAAATAGCATCCTTCTAAGACGTTGCTTGATGTATTGAACAGGTGTAAACAAGCACATTTTGTGATCCATAACTACATCCAAGTATTTATATTGCTCAACACGGTCAACAATACTAAAGCCGCAGGCCGCCGTTCCCGGGCCACCGCAGGATTGAAACATCAGCATCCTCGGGCCATGGTCTTGGTCACTTCTAGAAATATAGGCATTAACTTTGTTTTATTGACATTGACAGTGAGTGTATTGTGTTTAAACCATCGATTGATATAAGATAGTTCCGAGAATGCCTGAGTATACACTGCACCCAAGTCCTGTCTGCTGAGACCAAAGCTGTGTCGTTGTCAAACAGGAAAAGTGAGCCATGGATATTTAATTTTAAATATTATTTACATAGATAAGAATTAATAGAGGAAGGACCAAGCGTCCAACCCTGGACCACCCCATAATCGACAAAATACATTATCGCTATGAATTTGATTTATCACCACAAACTGTTTAAATGATTGGAGAAAGCTTTTGAACCACTTAGGGATTTATTTTTGGTGCCAATATGTTCTAATATTAAAATGAGTTTATGCCTTCAACTGAATCAAAAGCGTTCGTCAAGTTGAGGTAGGTGATCAATACTTTATTTTTTTCACTGAGCTTGTTTGAAATCAATTAATCATATACAAAAGGTTATCTAATGTATTGTTATCAATCCTGAACCCATACTGACTTGTGGATAAAATATAATTGAGTTCCAGGTATTTTGTTAATTGTTTTTTTACACACCTCTAAATGATTTTAGCGTGCTTATCAGTGAAAAAGGGATATAATTTGACCTTGTAGATTTAATAAATGACTTGAATAAGGGGACGACTTCTGCAATTTTTTGTAAATCAATGAAAGAACTACTCATGAGATTAAATTTAACAATGTTTCACATTGGTTAATAAAATAAATGGTCGATGTTACTTTTAACTAATTGGGATTGAATTCCGTCAAAACCTGGTGCGATCCGCAATTTAAGGTTTTGAAAGACATTTTTAATTTCAAGTTCGGTGACTGGTCTCAGCTCAAAGGCATCGAGTCAGCTCTGACTCGATGGCATGATCCTGGTCAGTAATGGGGGAGGACCAGCAAGGATAAGAACATTTGCCAGCTGAGAACCCACGGAGGAAAACAGTCATTGAATGAATTGCTAATTGTTTTGATTTTGCTTGGGGTGACAGCCTCGTTGCCACTGCGGAATGATGACTCCGGTCTGCTGGTGACCTGGTTTACTATCCTCCAAAACCGCTTAGGACCCCCCTCCGCTTCATTAATTTGTTCTGTATAATAAATGTATTTATTTATTTATTACCAGTGTGTAAAACATGTGTAAAATACACTATACCTAATAAACCTTTGACGGAGTTACTCATTCTATGGTTTATTCATTGATTGTTTTCATAACTGCTAATGTTTTTTTATTGATGTTGTTTTATTTTGGATGTAGTTTGTCCTAAAGTTATTGAAGGCTTTAATTTGGCATTTTTGTGGCACCCGAACTATTTTAGTAAATATCTCAAGAGCTGACTTTATATTTAAATTAAGTCGCTCGATTGAACTTTCATGTGAATTTTAATTAGTCAAAAGATCCCAGATTTGATTAATAAACTTTTTCTTTATTTTTAACAATTTAATAATTTTTGTATCAGATGGTAATTTGGAATCAGATTTTTTAACGTCAAGTCATATTTCAGTAAAAACTGCGTAATGATCTGTAACTGATGTTTTAACGATTGCTGAGTTCAATTGAGAGTGACTAAGATTTTACAAAAATGTGATCAATATTCACAAGAAAGTACTCTCACTGAAAATGTACAGGTAACACATAGCACACGTAAGGTATTTTCGAATAAGTATTTTGAATTTGTTCATAGCTGCAAAAAACTTAAGGAGAACTTCGTAATATATTAGTCTAATACCACAATTTTGTTTGATTATATTTTTATTATTACCATTAGAGTTAAATGAACAAAAAATAAACCATGAGCGATCAAAGTTGAGAGACGCTGTTTTCTCAGTATAAATAATAATGTAACTAACAGTCAAGTAAATTGCCTATCTGTTATTTCCTCAATATTTAAAATAAGTGGCTTGATTTTCTTCATTGTACGCTATAAACATGTCATAACCGTTCACAGACTCTAAGACGTAGAATGGTTATTATTATGGGCGTGTTCTTTACCCTAGTAGACAACTCGCTATTTCGGTATGGAACTTCCTGGTAAAACTAAATTGGATATTTTTATAAAATTGTTTTTGTCGTCAACTATGAATGTAACAGAAATTAACACAAGTTGGTGTATGTAGGTTACGTAGTTTCTGTGAAAAGATTAATACAAAACCATGTTATTCATACAACTAGCTTATATACATATGTTATTTATACGAATAACATATGTAGCTTATATGTTATTTATACGACTAGCTTTTATAGGGTGATTTATAATCGTTGATGAAACTCGTGAAATTAACCTAATTTATATACTTTACATTCGATAGTAACTTATATATGTAATTACATGATTAGCTTTATTAAACAACTGTCAATGCTTTAAAAATAGTCTTATAAATCAGAAAGTCTTACGTGGTATGTTTGTGATGTAACTACTTTTTTTTTAATGAATCAGGTAGGGCAAAATACAATTTAAATTAATTTGCAAGACTCTTCCGTTAAAAAATACAGTTAACTTCATTTTATGACGAAGATTAAGTTTCAGTGAATTTCAAACGATGAAAATGCTGCTGGAACAGTTTAACTATTTCTCTAATACTTTTGGAACACAGAAAATGTTATAATCCAACTTTTTATGTATCTATATATCAATGAATCTAGCACTGATCAGTAATACATCAATTATTGATTAATTGTAGTAGTAGTAGTAGGTAATACATTGAATTTGTTTTGTTAATTAAGGAAAGTTTTAGTAGGAATGACAGTGAAATGTGCTTATAAAACTATAGACTGATGCAAATATTTCTATTAAAATCTTATTAGTAAAAATATTAACAACTAAGATAAAATAGGTTTGCAAAAACTGAAGATTTCAGTAAATGATACTGAAATCTTAAAAACGTTTGGAAATATTTTGATTAATGTAAAAAATACTTCTACTTTGTAAATAGAGTGATCGTTTTACTTTTTAACGGATCTATGTATTTCTGATATATCCTACATAGAACAAACTAGTGTTAAAACAATAAAATATTGATATGAGTTTAAGTACTGTTATAATTTAATACTATATACAAATGTGGAAATAAAAATCTATTTATTAATTGCTCGTCTATCATAGAATTTATCTATATATTGTCTTTAATAATTGTCTATTCGAAGAATAGACCTAGAGTGACTAAGAGGCTCATATAGCTATTCTTTGCTCCACGATTACGCTCGATAGAAGTAATAGATTGGCCTCAAATTTCAGTCGAAGATTCTTTATGCAGCTGTTAAGTGCTGATGCGTTTTTGAAAGTATTTGGTTGGATATTAATAAAATAATCTTAAAATGTGACTTTTTCATATTTCCCATAAGAAATGCATTGGAGACATTTTTAGTGGTCGGTGCTGTGTTTACTTTTTTAGCAACGTCTTTGCGAGTCTTAACAATCAAGACTGAGACGTTCTGATTGGTCCAGTCCGGGTCCGGGAGCGGGGTGAAGTAGTCGCATAAACATAAACAAAGTTGGATGTAGAGAGGTTATGACAAATTTGACATTGACGGCTCTAATTAAATTTAATTTGAGTAAGGAAAACCAACTACATTGTATACACAGCTAATTAATGTCCTTTCTTAAAAAAAGTCTATTATGAAGTAAAATTTGAACAGTAAGTACTAGATTGTTTTATTTATTGACGTTAACAACTTTTGGTACCGGTAGGCTAAGCCTTTTAGGGTCACTTTCAGTTTCATTAAGTGCATGTTGTGTATCAATGTGTATTCATTACATTTTGGATTTTAGTGAGTACACCTTAAAAAGCAGATAAATCATGAATTACAGAAGAATACCGTAAAGGCTATGTTTGTATCATTCCTGTAATTTTCATACTGTCAGGCTAATTAATTCACTTTTTTAAGTAACTCAGAAGCGCTAATTGACAATTTTGAATCTGCTAATAGTTAACCAAACCAATTATCTGCAACAATTAATTTAATGTAACATATTTTGCTTTTCAAATTAACCAAAAGTCCCGGTTCAAGGGTCAAGTACAGTAACTTAATACGGAAGACAACTTGTTTTGGGTGTTATGTGAAGGACTTGAGGCCTAAGAAGATAGTACCTTAGCTAATCAAATGTTGTCTAATTTTAATTTAGTCATAGAAGACTGGACTGCTGCTAATTTTTTGTGCCTCAACAAAGACAAAACTCAGATTTTAAAATTTAATTTAAGTAATTATTGTGATTTAGACATTAAGTTTTTAGGGGTTTATTTGCAACCGAATCTGAAGTGGAGCACACATATAGATAAGCTTTGTAAAAAGATTTCTAAAGGTATTTTTATGATAAGGAGACTGAAATTAATTGTTAGTGTTGAAGTTTTATTATCTGTATATTTTGCTCACATTCAAAGTCATTTATCATATGGAATCCTTGTTTGGGGCTGTGATAGTAATATAAAAAAGTTACTTATTTTGCAAAAAAGAGTTGTGAGAATTATATGTAACGTTAACAATAGGACCCATTGTAAGCCTTTGTTTAAAAGTCTTGGAGTGTTGACTGTTCCAGCTTTATTTTTGTTAGAACTACTGTCATATATTAAAGCAAATTTAGATGATATTCCTGTTAATAGCTCTGTTCACTCTCACTTTACCAGACAACGTAATTTTCTTCGAATCAATCAGTGTAATTACCAATCCACCATTAAATCAACTTTTGAATTAGGTAAGAGGGTTTTTAATCTGTTACCATTTGATTATAAGTGTTTAGACCATAAAAAGTTCAAATTAACCTTAAAAGCTTTGTTGTTAGATTTAAGTGTTTATAGCATTGATGAATTTATACAAAAACTTAAATCTGTTAGTTAGTTTATTATAGATAGAACTTCATTGTTTTTTTAGACATGTTTGTAAATTGTGACGATGCCATACATTTATGTAATGTGAAAACGGCAATAAAGTTTTGTCATTTGTCATATGTTTTGAGTGGAAGTGTGGAACGACGACGTCAACTTTTCTCAGGATCGAACCGGCAACCTTTAGATTCAATGGCGAGCACTATAACCACTCAGCTACCCAGCCAGTTTGTTTGTTAAAAATTTTGCTCTCCATAAAAGTGAAGGAGGCTTACGGTTAGATTTTTAGGTTTGATTGTTCGTAGGCTTATTTCTTACCTTAATACCGGTATTGTTGTTGTGGGTACAGTTTCATACAGCGCCTACACTACTATTGAATGAAAATATACATCTATATATCAATTGAATAGGATTGAAAATGACTGTGAAAAATACAAAATTTCACTTAGCATGACAAAATTTATTGTAGGCCTAACAAACTAACATTAACCTCAACTAAAATCCATTAACATGAGGAACCATTCGAAGAATAGACCTAGAGTGACTAAGAGGCTCATATAGCTATTCTTTGCTCCACGATTACGCTCGATAGAAGTAATAGATTGGCCTCAAATTTCAGTCGAAGATTCTTTATGCAGCTGTTAAGTGCTGATGCGTTTTTGAAAGTATTTGGTTGGATATTAATAAAATAATCTTAAAATGTGACTTTTTCATATTTCCCATAAGAAATGCATTGGAGACATTTTTAGTGGTCGGTGCTGTGTTTACTTTTTTAGCAACGTCTTTGCGAGTCTTAACAATCAAGACTGAGACGTTCTGATTGGTCCAGTCCGGGTCCGGGAGCGGGGTGAAGTAGTCGCATAAACATAAACAAAGTTGGATGTAGAGAGGTTATGACAAATTTGACATTGACGGCTCTAATTAAATTTAATTTGAGTAAGGAAAACCAACTACATTGTATACACAGCTAATTAATGTCCTTTCTTAAAAAAAGTCTATTATGAAGTAAAATTTGAACAGTAAGTACTAGATTGTTTTATTTATTGACGTTAACAACTTTTGGTACCGGTAGGCTAAGCCTTTTAGGGTCACTTTCAGTTTCATTAAGTGCATGTTGTGTATCAATGTGTATTCATTACATTTTGGATTTTAGTGAGTACACCTTAAAAAGCAGATAAATCATGAATTACAGAAGAATACCGTAAAGGCTATGTTTGTATCATTCCTGTAATTTTCATACTGTCAGGCTAATTAATTCACTTTTTTAAGTAACTCAGAAGCGCTAATTGACAATTTTGAATCTGCTAATAGTTAACCAAACCAATTATCTGCAACAATTAATTTAATGTAACATATTTTGCTTTTCAAATTAACCAAAAGTCCCGGTTCAAGGGTCAAGTACAGTAACTTAATACGGAAGACAACTTGTTTTGGGTGTTATGTGAAGGACTTGAGGCCTAAGAAGATAGTACCTTAGCTAATCAAATGTTGTCTAATTTTAATTTAGTCATAGAAGACTGGACTGCTGCTAATTTTTTGTGCCTCAACAAAGACAAAACTCAGATTTTAAAATTTAATTTAAGTAATTATTGTGATTTAGACATTAAGTTTTTAGGGGTTTATTTGCAACCGAATCTGAAGTGGAGCACACATATAGATAAGCTTTGTAAAAAGATTTCTAAAGGTATTTTTATGATAAGGAGACTGAAATTAACTGTTAGTGTTGAAGTTTTATTATCTGTATATTTTGCTCACATTCAAAGTCATTTATCATATGGAATCCTTGTTTGGGGCTGTGATAGTAATATAAAAAAGTTACTTATTTTGCAAAAAAGAGTTGTGAGAATTATATGTAACGTTAACAATAGGACCCATTGTAAGCCTTTGTTTAAAAGTCTTGGAGTGTTGACTGTTCCAGCTTTATTTTTGTTAGAACTACTGTCATATATTAAAGCAAATTTAGATGATATTCCTGTTAATAGCTCTGTTCACTCTCACTTTACCAGACAACGTAATTTTCTTCGAATCAATCAGTGTAATTACCAATCCACCATTAAATCAACTTTTGAATTGGGTAAGAGGGTTTTTAATCTGTTACCATTTGATTATAAGTGTTTAGACCATAAAAAGTTCAAATTAACCTTAAAAGCTTTGTTGTTAGATTTAAGTGTTTATAACATTGATGAATTTATACAAAAACTTAAATCTGTTAGTTAGTTTATTATAGATAGAACTTCATTGTTTTTTTAGACATGTTTGTAAATTGTGACGATGCCATACATTTATGTAATGTGAAAACGGCAATAAAGTTTTGTCATTTGTCATATGTTTTGAGTGGAAGTGTGGAACGACGACGTCAACTTTTCTCAGGATCGAACCGGCAACCTTTAGATTCAATGGCGAGCACTATAACCACTCAGCTACCCAGCCAGTTTGTTTGTTAAAAATTTTGCTCTCCATAAAAGTGAAGGAGGCTTACGGTTAGATTTTTAGGTTTGATTGTTCGTAGGCTTATTTCTTACCTTAATACCGGTATTGTTGTTGTGGGTACAGTTTCATACAGCGCCTACACTACTATTGAATGAAAATATACATCTATATATCAATTGAATAGGATTGAAAATGACTGTG
Source organism: Neoaliturus tenellus (assembly GCA_030545055.2). Taxonomy (NCBI): domain Eukaryota; kingdom Metazoa; phylum Arthropoda; class Insecta; order Hemiptera; family Cicadellidae; genus Neoaliturus; species Neoaliturus tenellus. Next base: position 111,071,556 of record CM061533.1, read on the forward strand.
AAAAATACAAAATTTCACTTAGCATGACAAAATTTATTGTAGGCCTAACAAACTAACATTAACCTCAACTAAAATCCATTAACATGAGGAACCATCCTAAGCCCAGGAAAGTCCACATTTAAGTAAGATACATAGGTAGGTCTAATTGTTCTTATATTCTACGTTTGTTATTTTGTCATTATGATTAGTTGTGTTTTGGTTTTGTTAATGTTGATTATGTTAGGTTAAATGGTTTGTTTTTTATTGATGTGGTAATAACTAGGTATACAATGCAGTTGTCTGCTTGCAATATTGAGGGGAGCGACTATTTTTTAAATCAATAATAGCAAATGTTTTATAGGTAATTCAAGTGAGCTCGTTCGCTACGCTTACTCGTCGTCAGATTTAGGTTGTTCGCTGCGCTTACTCGCCACAAGTCTGCAATACTCTAATAATTTTTTACTACGCAGGTTTGCTGCAACGGGCTATTATATGTTTAAATGGTGCGTCGTCCAAGATTTGCACCTCCTCTCTGTAAACGTGGCATTTCATTCACGTTATAATAAACAAAACAACAACTTCACATAAAACTACTGTACAGTAGGCTCCCTCTTAACCGGCCACCTTTAAACCGGTCGCCACTTTAACGGGCCTACTCTGGCACAAACACATCGTCTTTTTAACTGGCCATTTTTTATCTCAACATTGCTTTAACCGGCCATGTTTCGTGGGAATCTTTGTTTTCTTATCTAATGTATCATTCCATTCCACATTATATCATGATGTTCTCAAACCACCTAAAATGTACTGTCCTGGACTAAAGTGTATGACACTGGAAGTGGATGTGTTTGGACCTGCTATCCAATAGATAATATAGGAAACGACTTATTATTAGTTTTTTTTGGTCACTGATTTCATCGGTGTGGGATGTTAGCTATAAATTATAATATAGAGTAATATATTTATAGTTGTTTTTTTCAAGCCATAATTGCATTTAGGCCATATGAAATTGTAGGTTGGAATTTTTAAATGTACATCGGTTTAACCGGCCTAATCATTAACCGGCCGAGGCCTGGTCCCGAGATGGACGGTTAAGAGGGAGTCTACTGTATTCACAAACAGCTGATAGTAACAGTCTGCAGTTAAATTTGATCCTTATATTTAACAGCTGTATTTAATCATCACACAGTAAAGAAACCAAATAAAATATTTCTCCTATTAAAATAACATGGTAAATTTAAAGGGCCGTAAGGCAGAACCCTTATGTCCGATTTGGACCATTTCAGATTTATACCTTCCCATAGATGGTTACTATGACCGAGCAAAATTTCGTGAGGATCACTCCAGCTGTTCAGGAGGAGTACATGTAAATAAAAAGCCAGAGTGTAGTATAGGAGCTTCGCTCGCTCCCCTCAGAAATGTAAACAAAATAGGGGTACGGTAATTACTAATTGTGATCGTATAAGATTATTATTTAGGCTATCTATTTATTGATTTCGTATTTATTGATTTATTGATATTTTCATTCAATATTAGTGTAGGCGCTTTATGAAACTTGTTGATTTGATTGTTTTCATCGCACAATTTTAATCGCAAAATCAAAATTTCATCCAGTGATAAAAACAATGGAGTACGATAACGAACTTATACCGGTATTCCTTGTCAGTAGGCCTATTCATTCTACTCTTCAAGTAATTTTTAGGCCTAACTTAAATAATTTGTAGCAAATTTCAATAACATATTGACCTAGGGAAAATACTATCATTATAGTAGTCAGGGTAAAACCTAAGACAGGAGCCAAGATAGCCTACTTTTCATTTTGAAGTCACTAAAAGCAAAAAAACAGCGTTTGTTCAAATTTTAGCGAATTTTCCTTTTACAAGGAATTATGCTTAGGCCTACGTTGAGACATAAGCCCATGGTACTTTTCACTTTGAGAATAATAGAAGAAAAAAAAGACTTGTAGATTTGTAAGCTTATGTAGGCTCTAGGCCTTTGTGTTTCCCTTAACACAATAACTCTTGAACTTAACCTCCACTTTGTTTTTTTAATTTGGTACACCAGTGTAAGATAGCATTTATCAGGTGAAATTCTAAAACCAGCATGATTGGACCATGCAAAAATGTTTTTTATGGGTTTACAAAAGGGTATAAAATGGGTTTTTGGCATTAATTTATTGCTCTATACTTTGCAAATTTGACATTTTAAACTCAATTTATATGCAGTAGAGAGCAAATCTAAATCCATACTAACCAGGACAGGGGGTGGTTCAGACAATCAAACAAAAATATGATTTACCTTCTATTTAGGCTATAACTATTAAACAATTCATCATAAAATTCCAATTCTTATTGTTTATATTCCATATAATTTAAAATAATTAATGGACATTATTCCATCAATATTAAGGCTGCTTTTCTGTAGTTGGATCGGTTTTTACAAACTCACTAACCATGTAACATCCATGCAACTCTTGCAGCTCTATCCGTACTCGTTTGATAAGTATTTGAACGCCGAGTAAACATAAGAATCTTATTTATTTTATTCCTTCTTTATTTAAAAAATGCTATTACAGTATTAGTAAGTTTAAGTGCAGTTGTAAAATACAGTAGGCTATCAACTTTTTTGCTACAACGCTATGCAATGTACTTGTTACATTATTATGAATAAAGGATCTTTGATAGTAAATATTTGTTTAGCAAATTTCCCATAGGAGAGAAGCTATTACCGTAGGTCTCATGGTAAAAACTAATCACGGAACCATGTTACTTTTTTTTGTGGTGCCCCGAGACCAAAAATAATGGTCATTAAAATTTATACATATATATATATATATATATATACAGGGTGTCCCGGAACTCTCTGGAACCCTTTTGTATATTTGTTCCTTGCATCGAGACAAGAAAAAAACATCGTACAAATAGGGGTCTAAAATCCATCGTTTAGCCGCTAGCCGCCATTTTGTTTTTTTCACGTAATAATTTTTATTTCCGTAATGGATGGTTGTATTCAGTTCATATTTGGTATGAATCTTTATCATACTAATGTACATTTTCAGGAAAAAAATTAATTTTTTCCACTGCTTATTTTCAAAATGGCGGTCATTTTAAATTTTCAAACTCAAATATCTCAAATTTGATAAATTTCAAAAAAATTTTACTTTGTACAAAAAAGTTGCCAAATTTAATTATCTAACCAACGGTACCAAGTTTGTAAGGATCTGATTACAAATAACGGAGTTATTGCGATTTTTCTCCAAAAAAACATTGATTTTGCATTATAATTAATGCAAATTATGGCCATTTTCACAGAAAAATCGCAATAACTCCGTTATTTGTTATTAGATCCTTACAAACTTGGTACCGTTGGTTAGATAATCTAATTTAGCAACTTTTTTGTTTAAGGTAAAATTTTTTTGAAATTTACCGAATTTGAGATATTTTAGTTTGAAAATTAAAAATAGCCGCCATTTTGAAAATACATAGTGGAAAAAATTAATTTTTTTCCCGAAAACGTACATTAGTATGATAAAGATTCATACAAAATATGAACTGAATACAACCATCCGTTACGGAAATAAAAATTATTACGTGAAAAAAACAAAATGGCGGCTAGCGGCTAAACGATGGATTTTAGACCCCTATTTGTATGATGTTTTTTTCTTTTCTCGATGCAAGGAACAAATATACAAAAGGCTTCCAGAGAGTTCCGGGACACCCTGTATATATATGTATATTTGTCCCTAGACACGATAACTCTCGTAAAAACAGTCCGATCTGGACCAAATTAGGTAGAGATGTGCAATCCTACTATTATTAAGATGAGTTCATCGCACCTACCGGAAAGAGTAATTTTGGATGGTTTTGTTTCTCAAAAATAGGTTTTTTTGTTTTTCATTTTTAGTTTTGCAAAATTTTAAATTTTGATTTTTACCTCACAGGAATTAGCTTGAAAAACACACAATATAGGACATTGAAACTTTGCTCCATATCCATTGGTTACCGAGATATTAAAAAGTCTTAGTAAATTTAGTTTGGTAGGGCCTACCTTCATTTGGTTGAGATCCATCTATTTATGGTAAAAAATCTAGGTTTTTAGCGAATTTCCCTGTAGGGAAAACGCTATTTCGGTAGTAGTCACGGTTAGACCTACCCCTTGGACCATGATACTTTTTTTGTTTTGAGGTATTTTGTAAAATATACATCTTACAGTAAACTTTAAATGGGGAACAATCCCTTGTTTTTAAAGAAGTTTAAAATTAAGTAAATAAATTTTTTTTTAAATGGCTGCCATTTTTCAATATGGCAGTCAACTAAAAAATTTTAAATATGAACCCCCAATTACAATGTCATTTTTGGATTTACCACGCAATTTGAAGATTTTTTCATTCGTTGACATTTTTCTCTAAACTTAACAGTTAGGACGCTACAGGCAATTGAAGTTAATTTTTAGTCCCACAAGAATATAACATGGGGCTAACTTTAATTGATTATTTCTCCTAATCCATTCAGTAAAATAAAATATACTCATGAATAAAAATGTCTTAAAATAATGTTTTAAGATCATATTTTTCATAATAACATAAAATTTTTACAATTTTATTATTTGCCTACTATACTTGTAAAAAATTATTTATGCGTAACTGACCATTTTAGTGAGTGGAATGGAGATATATATATATTTATACTAGCTGTTTCCCGTTACGGCTTCGCTCGTGATTGAATTGATTTTATTGGTACCGTAATTAAGCTTGTTCGCTACGTTCACTCGCCGTCAGGTTTAGCTCATCCGCTAATCTCACTCGCAGTTACTCTAACCTTATATATAAGAAATCGCTGGAATACCGGTACCTGAAATTAGAATTTTTCATTGAATTTGTTTCTTAGCAAGCAATAAAAATAGATAAAATATAGATTTTCAGATTTTTTCAAACTATTGTATGCCCTCTTGGTCAGAGCCCTTTGGACAGATTTGCACCTTAACTACACACGAAACATCCTTGAATAATGCTCAGTAATGCCTGAAAGTTTCATTACAATCTGTCGAGCGGTTTCGGAGTCCATAGGCAACATACATACATACGTATATTCTCTCTTTTATGAATATAGATAAGTGTCGGTGAATGTGATAAATTTTGAACAAAATCTCAGATTTTGATCAAATTTGATAAAGGAAGTGTAAGGCAGCATTTACTTTATCGAGTTCGCAAACCAGAATGATGGGACAGTGTTAACAGGGTTTTATGGGTTTTCAAAAGGGTCTAAAATAGGTTTTTGGCTTTTTTTGCCTTAATTTATCTAATTCCAAAATTTAACCAGAACCATTTAAAAAATCTAAAAATAAAACAATTTAGTATTTTGAATTTTTGATCTGGTTAATAGCTCAAATGGTTATGGAGAAAATCCAAAAATAAGTTTTCCATTCTTAGGGAAATAAACAAAACCCTCTATCTTTCTTATTTATTGGCATACCTTGATAAAATTTGGTATGTAAATTCGCTAGGAAAGGTACAACTTTAATACATGCTTCCAAAACCCATATGGCAGCAAACCAACATACTCACCACAATGGAATTTGTGGAAAAAATAAAATATCAAAATTCGGTAGGAAATTCTCTGAGTATGCATGTCTGCTGTGACGGAAGTATTTGTAATTATTATGGCAGCAAACCCTGCATACTCTTTTTCCATGTTAATGATAATGTTTATGCAGAATAGGCAAACTCCTTTATTTATGAACAGATATTGATGAAACTTAGTATATGGCTTCATATTAAATTCATTTCAATTCATTTCATATGGCCGAATTTTTTATTTTCAACGACATCCCATGACAGTAAACATATACATTACTCATTTGTATGGTGTTTATGGGAAAAATACAAAATATCAAATTCCTTTCCAAATTCACTGAGTTTAGCAGATCTGCTGCGATGAGGGTATTTTACTTTTAGCAAATTTCCCTATATGAACTGTAGCTCTTTTGAAGATCTTCCCAAAAAACCTCACAGATTGTTCTATTGGACCAACCACATAGTCACTGGACCTTAACTTAAAAAATAATAAAAACGAAATATTTTTGATACTATTAAATTTGGTTTTGAGGTTTAACAAGCGAACATAAGGCAGAGTCATACGACCAAAACTGTAGTTTGTATAAATATTTTTCAAAAATATTATTTAGATTTTTTATAAGATCTATTGTTTTGACACTAACACTCGAAATCAGGAAAATGCATAATTAAAAATGCTTTAAAATATCACAAAAATATATATCGAGAGTTAGAGGTGAGAAATATGTAGGCGGAAAGGAAAAAGGGACCTGTTCGTGGTAATTTTTTATATTTAGTTATTCATATTTTTGAATTCCTCATTTAATTCCTAACAATTTTGCGCAAGTCCTACAAGTCTACGATTCTTTTGTTAAAGATATAATCTGTTTGAAAACTCAAATTAGCATAAAACATTTATTTTTCATATTTAAACAACGATTTTGGTACCAAAAGAAAGCTGTAAATGTCCTCTTTAATGGGAACACCTATTTTTGTCTTAACTCACAGTAGTTTTCAAGAAAAAATGTTTTTATCGAAGCATGTAGTGAAAATTTGATATTTCAGAAAAGGGACCTCTACATAGGACCGCCCTATGTTATTTCTCCATAACGAATTGCAAAACTGCCATATGCGACCTCTGGGCAGCATTTTCTGGTTTTTATTTATTGAAAGATGTTCTATATTTACAATTATCTCGTAGTAGTTCACCACGTCGCTGATAGAATTCGTCAGAGTGCAGTTTTAAGAGTGTAGCATAGCTTTTAGATTGGTTTTTGAACAGGGACCTGTTCGTGGCAATGTTATTTCTCCATAAGCGCGAAGAGGTACCTTTTCACAAGCTAGACATCGTCCGTTATTTTGAATGTTTTATGCCATTACAAGTGTTTTCTAATATATTTCAACCGGTAAAGGACGAAATGGAGCATATTAAAATGCAAACAACCAAAAATCGATATTTTTTACCTCAATCGATAAAACTGCCCATACTGTAATTTTTACTTTGCCGCGAAGAGGTCCCTTTTTCCTTTCTCCCTCACATATAGCAATTAGTCTGCATTAACATTGTTTGTAACCTGCATTGGGGTTAGTCTCGGTGTTTATTCTGTGTACATCGATTTCTTTGGTGTTACTGTAATTTTTAACTGCTTGTTATTAATGAAGTGGTCAAATGAAATCTTGTAGAGTTCCTTGAGTATTATCATACATAGTTGAGTCGACACATTGAAGATAAATTCAAAGTGGTAGGTACGTGATGTCATAAAAGTAAAACACTTAATCGTCCTTTAATTTTAATTAAATTCCTGCAGTACACCATCCCTTAATCAAGGCGGGCAAGGTCAAGCAGATAGTGTTCTAAGTAAGCTTGACTCTGGTTGACTTAGTTCACCATGGTTCGCTTCTCCAGGGTTCGTGCTTGCCTGTGCTCCATCTGCAGTCGGTTTTTGCACAAATCAAAGGACGCGAGCAGACCCAAGCATTCAGCACGAATCCACCCAGTGACCCAGTACATACTACCATGAGGTTCTTCTGTTCTGGTCAAAAGTTGGCGTATGTTGGTTTGTATTGATTTCTTTGGTGTTATTTTATAACTGCTTGTTATAAGTGGTGAAATGAAATCTAGAGTTTCTTGAGTATTATCATACGGAGTTTGTGTTGTGGGCCCGGCACACAAGCACATCAAAGATATACGCAATCTGGCAGATGTGAGGGGTTGTATAAGGGGTAAACTTAATCATCCTGTTACTGAAATTAAACTGAAAAAGGATTTGGTAATGCCCTAACTACACTGCTTCACTGTTCGTCTAAGAGTTCCGAGATCAGCTCAAACAGTAACAGCGATAGTGTATTTCATGAGTTCGCTGAGCGAGTTAAACCCAACTTTTGCTCCAGCATTTGCCCAAACAATTTGGCGATAGTTTACTAAAGGCATCACCATTGACTTTGTACACTACGTGAGTAGACTTCTCATAACATTGGCATATGTGAAGCATATTGACGGTGATGCGATCTCGTGCAGCGTCCATCGAAGTACACGTAACATATGATAGATAAATCAGTATTACCACTCTTCTAAACCAAGGATGAAACATTTTATAACTGAAAGTTACGTTTATGTTTTGGTAAAATGTTTTGGCAGCACTGTAAATTCAGCTAAATAATAACTACTTCGATGGCAGCGACTCTGGTGCGGCGTCCACAGAACTTCCAAATTTTTGCCTCAAACTAAATGCATTGGATGAGAGGTCTATTCACGTTAGTGTACATAGTCAATGTCATCACTAAACCATCAATTTTAACAAGTGACCATTAAATTATTTAAAGGAGCTTGAAAAAAAAAATTATTTTTAATTTTTAAAACTTAGCATAGTTGATTACAGAGAAACCCCTAAATACATTTACCATGTTATTCTTAAGGAAACTCAACTCAAAACTGTAACTCACTTTCTTATTGGTAACATAACCTCTTAAATTTTGTACCGGAAGTACATTTACTAGGAAGGGTTTAACCACAGATAACCCATAGATATCTGTAGGTTATCTGGGGGTAAACCTATATTTGCTTACAACACCCATATGTTGTCAAATTTACCTACCTACCTGCTCGCTGTTAAGGGGAAAATAAAATAAATACCAATACTTGATCAAATTTGGTATGTACAAAAATTACACTATTTGTAATCTTAAAGATGACAATATAAGAGATTCTGATACCTGTAATGGGGGGGGGGGGGTTTATCCTATACTATCTGTGGCCCGTTACGGCTTCGCCCTTTATTTTCACGGCTTTGCAAATTTTATTTTATAGATAACAAAATATCTTTAAAGGGTAACAAAGTCTTCTTCTCAAGAATCCTATTGAAACATTGACGTTGTGTTAGCATAGCCCTGAAGGGATTTTGCAAAACCTTTTCTTAGTAAGCACCTATTATTAAAGAGCAATGTCCACTTTAAATTTCAACCCGCTAGGATCTATGGCAATCTTGAGGTTCCGTGGCGCGGAGCCGTTAACAAAATTTGCAAAACCGTTTCATAATGAGCACCAATGAGAAAAATGAAAGTTCTTTACTAATTGTAACCCTGCAAGGCTGCAGGCCCTACAATCTTTGAGATCCATTGTTTCTTTGATTCGCATTTAAAAATTGGCCACAAGGCATTATATTTTTCAAGCCTTTTGGGGTGGAATCATAAGGAACTTTAAAAAATATATTTGAAAAATCTTTTCTTAGTGAACACCTATTATAGTAGGATTCACGAAAATAGTCCAATGAGAGTCGATGCATTTTTGCCAGATTTATTCTAAAATACATTTTTATACTATATTACACATGGTAAACATAAACACAAAATGACAACATTGCAGGGCGAGAGGGGGTGAGGGGGGAAACAGCTGTTAAATTTCCATCGGACTATTTTCGTGCGTCTTACTAGCAAAGAGTGACTATTACCAAAGAGAACTCTTTGGCCCATGCCAAATTCCATCTGCGTACACTCTATAGTAATTTTGACATAAATTTTGAAGGCCTGTGGGGCGGAGCCCTGAAGGAATTTTGCAAAAGTGTTTCTTGGTGAGGACCTATGAACAAAGGAGAGTGTCATTTCAAATTTCAACCCCAATGAATTTTGAAGTCCTGCGGGGCGGAGCCCTTAAGAAGCTTTTTAAAAGCGTTTCTTAGTTATCTATGGGCAAAGCGGATCTCACATTACAAATGTCAACCCGTTACATCATAAAGTTTTTCAGATTCGTTGTTTCCTAAATTCACATATATATATATATATATATATATGATTTTATAATTGAAGTTATTGCTGCAAACCACATTACATATGAAGTTATTGATGCGTCTGACGCCGCAATAAGAGGGCCGCAATATGAGGGTATCTCAGCTATGGATAAACCTCTATTGATGCGTGTGTAACGGTGACGCTCTTAATGGTGCGTCTATTTTTAGACAGGCCACGACCATGATTTGGACATTTTGCCAACATGAAAAACTAAAGAACTCAATACTATCTACTAGCTCTAAAATATCTGTAAAAACCCTTGTTGCTGCACACTTCGTCGTGAATCTGAATTTATTATTCTAGTATTATCAGTGACGAGTTTGTTTATGAATGCCCACATACGGCAGTGTAATCGTTGCTACCTAAACCAACAAAACCAGCTAAGTTCATTTACCCAAATTGTTCTTCACCGTAAGAGACCCTCAACAAATAGAAAAGAGACCGAAAGGCACTGATTTTTTATATTTGTTATATAGAAAAGTCACCAAAAAGTAACTGATATGTGTATACAATTGGCAGTAGACACCCTTATATTGGGAGTTGGTAAGTGGATGGAGAAGGCTATACAGGGGAAATATCTTTGAGTAGCGGATAAAGGATATTCTTTACATCCGGAATGTATATCCTTGATGTGGAATTAATTTGTAATAGAAAATCAAGTTAATTTCAGTTATTTTAGCGTATCCTGAATTTGTAAACTAATTGTGCTGCGTTTATGAGAACATCGGATAATCAAGCCTTGCTTGGTACCAAAATAATATATTTAGTTATTTTGCATACAAATCAAATCATAGTTTCAATGAAATTACCTTGCCAGTATTTTCTTGCTTAGTTGTTATATCCCATTTGAAACTTTCCCACTGTAATAGAGCATTCAAAATTGGCGTCAAAAATAAGATTCCGTGATGGTTCTTACGCCGATCTGTCTTACTTGCTGTTTTCTGAGATATATACGTTTCAGTAACGTAACAATTAGACCTATCTAATGAATAAAACACTATCACACTTCTTTATTTATCAAGACTTTAGTTGTATAGTAATAAAGAACATTTTTCAATCGTCCTGGTTAGTAGACTATCTGGACGCCGAGCATTTACTCGGCAAACTGAAACAGTCATTTGTAGTTATGACATCAGTCACACATAATACGCAAAATGCCAAACCCCCATATGTTTGTTTCTGTTCAAGACAATTTAAGACTAGGTTATTCGCTGTTCAGAAAGTTTTAATATGGGTCTAAACACTCTGGTAAAGAATTTTAGATTTTACTTGAAGATTATAACGAAATAAGATTTTGCCTAACATAGTAAACCTCTATAACTTATACAAAAACTAAAGTATTTGCAATGTTTGAAGAAAATCGTTAGAGCCGTGTGTGTACTGTTCATACATACCAACATAATTTACTAGTAAAAGTTTAAGAAGATTTATCAAATTTTCCTATATCTTTGAAGAGTGAAATAGCTCTTGAAGTTATATCTTGTGGCAAGCAAAACAAGGGTGGCCAGAAAAACACAGGTGGCCATTTCTTCATGCTTTGAGATAGAAATTTGATACAGCGTCTTGTTCTGTGTCAGTAAAAAAACCGACAAAGGCAAAACAAACTCTGAAAGATGGAATTTCAGTTTTTTGATCAATCAGCTTAATTAATCTAAACCAGATTTGGAATTCCACATGCTTATCTTTTTAAGACATTCTTTTTGAATAGACCTGTAATTTAACGTTTAGAACCATATTTAGTTTTCATTCGTTTTTCCTTTCATATTGTAACTGCTTGACACTGCACCTTTAAAATGATTTCAATAGCATAAAAATCACTTCAACTAGTGTACCAACTCCTTGAAATTGAGTAATTTAGATTGAAAGGTAGTAAAAAAATTATTTTATACATATATATACCAATTATAACTTATATTTTACGATTACTGTTATAATGTCACGAAAATTATTACGACAGATTAAAATTAGGTGTTACACTTCGTTCATTATAAAACTGTTGGTAAGAATTATAGTTTGTACACTTAACTATCTTATTTTTTAAAAGAGCTTGGTCTTTCGTATTTTTGTGACTAAATCTATAGTGGAATAAAGGGCGAAAGGCCCCTTAGAAGGAATATTAGCTGTCATTAGATATTTTTCACAAATATTAAGAGATGGACAAAGCAGACGTCTTTTGGTCCCCAATCTATTGTTCTTAAAAACAATGTTTTACTATATTACTCACTTCCTTTAAAATTTTTTGACGTGTCGCTGAGTCTCTAATTCTTGAATCCGAGACCTTTAATTTTTAAGCAAACTCCCATGTGAATTGCTCAAAATTTTGCTATACGTTTTTTAGGCTATGTACATTTTGTTAACCAGTGTAGTCTATCCTCTTAGGTTTAACATAACCTCTTTGTTATAAATAGATAGATGTTCTCGCTGGTATTGGTGTACTATGTTTACTCTTTACATAATATGTTAAAATTAAACTCCTTAGTAATGTTCAAGCTGTACTACCTTTAAATACCCGGCAAACGTCAAAATAAGAATATTTCTTTAATCAAACGCAAAACATTGGCTTAAGTGTCTTGATATGTTAAACACCTTAATTAATTTCAATGGTTGTGATTGGTTGAATTCTATGTAATGGGAGGACCAGGAAAAATTGGGCGAATTGAAATTAGTTTTTCGTCCGCACATTTATTTTCAACCGGGTATATAACCGGGGCCTACGAAAAGTAACGGTATGCGCTGATTGCTAATATGATGTGCACAAACTGAGAAAAAAGGAAAAAAGAATAAACTTATCGATTAATATATAGATTAGAGATAGAACCTGAACGAAATTCAACAGAAACGTCAATTGACCTGAAATCCATATTTTACGATCCACACAAGATGCAAAAAAGAGGAGGAGAAACATGTTTGCATATTATTATGTATAGAATTAATATTATGTATTATTATATTATTTGTCAAATACCACTTACCCAAGGATAAGATAATTTCTGTAACCATAGGGTATACAGGATTGAGATTTGGCATGGATGTTCTTCTTTGCTAAAAAAATGCTCGCTAAGAAACAGTTTTGGAAAATTCATTAAGGTCTTTGCCCCCACAGGATTAAAAATTTCTATCTACTATTATTAGGACTTACTTAAGGACAATTTTTAGTGCAACTCAAGGAAACAAAGAGCCTGAAAAACTGTAGGACCTACGAGGCTCAAAATTGGTATTGTCGTTCCTTTTTGGTCATAGGTTCTGACAAAGAAACGGTTTTGCAAAATCCCGCAGTGTTCCGCCACATAGGACCTCAAAACTATGATCTAATGTTATTCTCATGACCAATTTTTATTATGAATCAAAAAGGTACATCGAATTTGAAAAATGTAGGATTCAAGATGTTGACATTTAGCATGGAAGGCCATTTTGCTAAATTCCCACAGGACTCTGCCCAACATAATTTCAAAATTATTGTGCCAACGGGATTTAAATTTGGCGAGGACCTTTATCATTACTTATAAGGTCTCATTGCTTATATGGTAGTCACTAAAAATTGTTTTGCATAATTTATTCAAAGCTCCGCCCAAAAGGACTTTAAATTTTAGAAATAATATTATTATTATGAAAATTTTTTAATTCGAATCAAGGAAACAACAAATTTGAAAAAGTATGAGAACTATAAGTTTAACATTTGGCATGAAGGTCCTCTATGCTCAAAAGTGCTCACCAAGTTAAGGCTTCTGAAAAATTAATTTAAAGCTACACCTCACATGGATTGAAAATTGCTATACGGGCTACCGGATTCAAATTTGGTAAGATTAGTCTCTAAGGAACGATTTTGCAAATTTATTTTAGGGCTCAACATCACAGGACTTCAAAACTTTGATTTAATGTTATTCTTACAGAAATTTTAATACGATACAAGGAAATAGGAATCTCAAACCTAAGGATTAAGGCATTTTGCATAGACATCTTCTCAGCTCATAGCCTAAAAAAAAAAAAAAACAAAAAAAAAAACTCAGATCTCCGCCTCACACAACTTCGAAACTACCATTTAGGGTCTAGGGCAGTGAAATTAGGTATGGACAGTTCTATTTGCTCGTATGTACTCACTAATAAAAATCTTTGAAAAATCATGACTTTGGGATTTAATGTTTTTCTTATGGATAATTTTAATACAAATCAAAGAAACACAGATCCTACAAATCAGCACCTTCAGAATGGCAAACAGCCTTGAAATGTTGCACGGCCCTCTTTGCTCATAAGTGATCACCATGGATTAGTTGCGACCTTCCAAGAGGGCTCTGCCATATATGCCTTTAAAATTGCTATAGGGCGTACGGAGGTTGAAAGTTTGAATGAGCGATCCTCTTTCCTCTTAGGTGCTCACAAAGAAACGGTGTTTTAAATTCCATTTGGGCTTCACCTCACATAACTTATAATTTTGAAATAATAGTCTTCTTATGGTCAATTTTAATAATTCAAATCAAATAATTTACAAATCTATGAAACCGACAGGGCTGGAATTTGCATGGACGTTCCTCTTTGCTCATAGGCAGGTGCTCAGTGAGAGCCAGCTATGCAAGGTTTCTTTAGGAGTCCGATCCACAGAACTTTAAAGCTTCAATATAATTCTTAAGGAAATGATTTTTTTTTTGCATCTTATCATCTAAACTTAAACCACAACCACGCCGGGCGAAGGCGTGGTGGTTGACAGTTGCAGATTAATATAGAGATTTTATTTAAATTGGAAGATATCTAAAACGCAGTATTTTGTAAACATTTACAAAACTATTTAGCATTTCAAAAATTCTGATGGACGTTAAAAGATTTTAATTTAATAGTTTTGACATAAATTTTATTAAATCCATTGTCTTAAGATACTAGCTGTAGCCCGTCACGGCTTCGTCCATGATTGAATTTATTTCATAGTTAATAAAATCTTTTTAAAGAGCAACGAAATCTATTTCCTTAAGAATGAATGACATTGAAACTATGAAGTGGTGTGAGTGAAGCTCTGAAGGAATTTCGCAAAGACTGTTCTTAGAGAGAAAAGGTTTCTTAAATATGCCCTGAGAACCTATGAGCAAATAGGAATGAGCAAAAGGAAAATTTACAAAATTATTTCACAGTGAACAACTATATGAGCAAAGAGGAACGTCCATATCCCATTTCAACCCCGTGCGCTCTTCAGTAATTTTCAAGACCTGTGGGGCGGAGCCCTAAAGAATTTTAAAAACTATATTTGCAAAACCGTTTCCTAGTAAGTAACTATAAGCGAAGAGGAATGTCCGATTCAAATTTAAACCCTGAAAGCCCAAAAGTAATTTTAAAGTCCTGTGGGGCGGAGCCCTAAAAAACTTCGTAAACTGCATTTGCAACACCTTTTGTTAGTGAGCATCCATGAGCAAAGAGAAAAGTCCATGTAAAACATGTCAAATATCAATCCCGGAGGCCCTAACGTAATTCTGAAGTATAGTGGGGCGGAGCCTTAAAGTGCTTAAAAACTATATTTGCAAAACAGTTTCTTAATAAGTATTTATGAGCAATGATAAACGCCCATGCCAAATGTCAACCCCATGGGTCCTAGAGTAATTTTCAAGACCTGTGGGGTGGAGCCCTAAAGAATTTCAAAAACTATATTAGCAAAACTGTTTATTAGTAAGTACTTATGAGCAAAGAGGAACGTCCGATTCAAATTTAAACCCCGGAGGCCCAAAAGTCATTCTGAAGTCCAGTGGGGCGGAGCCCTAAAGCCTCAAAAGCTATATTTGCAAAAAGGTTTCTTAATAAGTATCTACTAGCAAAGAGAATCGTCCATGTCAAATTTTAACACCTAGGCTATACAGTAATTTGTCAGCTTCTGTGGGACGGGGCCCTAAAGGAGATGTTCAAAGCACTTTTTTCATTGAGCACCCAAGAGAAAAGAGATCACTACTAATTTCAACCCTGCTGGTATCTTAATTTGTACTTAAATTTGGGCATATGGATAACAATTTTGAAGACCAGTGGGGCGGAGCCCTGAAGAAATTTTGCAAAACCGTTTCTTAGTAAGCACCTAATAGGCAAGACGAACCTATGTTCAAATTTTCAAATAAATTCGTATGGTAGTTTCTGAGATTTTGTAATGAGTCAGTCAGTTAGTGGGATTTCGATTACATATATAAAATTACTAACTGTTGCCTGTCATGGCTTCGTCCGTGAATGAATTTATTTTATAAGTAATAAAATCTTTTTAAAGAGCAACGAAATATACTTCCTTAAGAATGACATTGAAACAATAAAGTAGTGTGAGATATGGAGCTCTGAAGGAATTTTGAAAACCTGATTTTAGTAAGAAAAGGTTTCTTAAATAGAAAAGACCTTGAGAATCTATTAGAAAATAGGAATAACAACCATGTCAAATTTCAACCGAGAAGGCCCTACATTTATTATGAAGTCATGTGACGCAGACCCCTTAAGAATATAAAAAAACTATACAGTGTGATGGAAAAGTCCCGGATTTGGTATACCAATAATAGCAATAAATATCTACTCTTTTAAGCTATTATCACTTTTTTGTCTCTTAAGGGGGACGGCCCACGAGGAGTCAGTCAAAATTCTTAAATATCAGCATAGGTCAAATTTGGTATCAAATTAAAGGTCTCACTGAGCAGAGTACAATGCCGAAAACCATACTTCAAACGAATGATCGAGACGGAAATGGCAGGCAAACAAAGTTTACATTAAAATAACATGGGTAAAACTTTAAAATGCAGTAACTTTCTTAATACTTAACCTTTTGACGTCGGGTCTGTGAGTTATTACTCTAATGCAAAGACGTTTAAAATTAAGTATGATGTGACAAGCGCCAAAGCATATTTCTGTAAGATTTTCAAGTGGGACATCCCTTAAAGGTTGTGTAAATTGAAACTTCTTTGGCCTTGTCACGTCATACATAATTTTAAACATCTTTGCATTTGGAGTAATAAGCCATAAATCCGACATCAAAAGGTTGAATATTAAGAAAGTTATTGCATTGTTAAGTTTTACCCGTATGATCTTAATGGAAACTTTGTTGACCTGCCATTGCCGTCTCGGTCATCTGTTTGAAGTCTACTTTGCGGCATTGTAGTTGGCTAAGTAAGACCTTTAATTTAATACCAAATTCGACCTATGCTGCTATTGAAGAATTTTGACTGATTCCTCGTGGGCCGTCCCCCTTAAGGGATAAAAAAGTGATAATAGGTTAAAAGAGTAGGTATTTATGGCTATTATTGGTATACCAAGTTTAATCACTTCATCTATAATGGTAAAAAATATATTTCACCGTTACGGGACTTTTCAGTATTTGCAAATCTGTTTCCTAGTGAACAACTATTAACAAAACTAAATGTTTACGTTAAATTTAAACCTGTAAATTATCTATGGTGGTTTTGAGAATTTGTGGGGAGGAGGCCTAAAAGGAAATTTGCATAATCGTTTCTTATTGACCACCTATGAGCAAAGGGGAACGTCCATGTCAAATTTCAAACCTGTTGACGCTAGATTAATTTTGAAGTCATGTGGGGTGGAGCTCTAAAGAACTTCAAAAACTATATTCACAAAACCATTTTGTAGTGAGCACCTGTTAGCAAAACGGAACATCCACGTTAAATTTATACCCCCTAGGATCTTTGGTAATTTTGAGTTTCCATGGGGCGGAGCGGTGAAGGAAAATTTACAAAATTATTTCACAGTGAACAACTATATGAGCAAAGAGGAACGTCCATATCCCATTTCAACCCCGTGCGCTCTTCAGTAATTTTCAAGACCTGTGGGGCGGAGCCCTAAAGAATTTTAAAAACTATATTTGCAAAACCGTTTCCTAGTAAGTAACTATAAGTGAAGAGGAACGTCCGATTCAAATTTAAACCCTGAAAGCCCAAAAGTAATTTTAAAGTCCTGTGGGTCGGAGCCCTAAAAAACTTCGTAAACTGCATTTGCAACACATTTTGTTAGTGAGCATCCATGAGCAAAGAGAAAGGTCCATGTAAAACATGTCAAATATCAACCCCGGAGGCCCTAACGTAATTCTGAAGTATAGTGGGGCGGAGCCTTAAAGTGCTTAAAAACTATATTTGCAAAACAGTTTCTTAATAAGTATTTATGAGCAATGATAAACGTCCATGTCAAATTTCAACACGTATAGGCTATACAGTAGTAATTGTGAGCTTCTGTGGAGCGGAGCTCTAAAGGGGATGTTAAAAGCACTTTTTCTTGAGCACCTAAGAGAAAGGAGATCACTCTAAATCTTAGCCCCGCAGGTTTCTTAATTTGTTAAATTTCGAAGGCCTGTGGGGTGAATTTTATGGGGCAAATTTCAAAATGTTCAGTTTAAAAGTTCAAAGTTTCAAGTAATCCGTTTGGTAGGTAGTTCCTGAGATTTCGTTATGAGTCAGTCAGTGAGTGGGATTTCGCTTATATAAATAAAATTTGAAATACTTTTTTTGTGAAATACTTTTTTCCTGGATACACATAATACTAGTAATGACGAAGATGATAGTTGAGTTAGCTGTAATGCGTGCTGCCAAGGACAAGTTTGGGAGACGGTCCCCTTCTTATCAACAATGAAACACTTTGTTTACACAATTTTATCTAGGGTTTTATCTGGTGTTGCTACTACTTCCAAATCAACTCCTACATGAGCACGTAGTCCAGTCAAAATAGGTTCGTGTCGGAAGTAATTCCAGAGGAGCTGAATTTTTCACAGTTGACGGACCAAATAAAGGAAAAATCCCCCTTGAGGCTTCTGCTCTACGATTCTTTAAAATGTAAGTTGCAGTATGTTAGAAAATCAAGTACGATTTCGTAAAGAGAAAAGAAATCAAAAAAGCGTCCTTTAATTTTGTTCCCGATCAAATTTGCTAAAAACCCCGTCATTACCGCTTATTACAAAAAGCTTAAGGTTTTGTGGCAAAATCGACACAAACATTAAAAAGTGAGTTTTTTCTTCACATCATATTAAAACATTCCCATACAGCTCCTTTGTTTGAAGTTGATATGCAAAACCGTACATCTTAAGTTTGTAGAGAATTATTTTAGCTTTACAATGGTATATTTAATCACTACTAGGGGCTTGTAGGGGCAAAGGCCCCTAAATATCCAAATGATGATGTTATCTCAAGAATTAAGTTTCAATTCATCACCTAGTTGCACAATTACAGTATTATATTTAATCTCAAGTTGTAGTGTGAGTTTACGCGGTTGGATTTTCTTATAAATATTACTTAATCTTGACGAATATTTTTTGGTGGTAACAAATCAGTAATTCGCTAATATTCTCCCTTGCATTAAACAAAACAATAGGTTGTCTATTTTGTGGTAAAAATTTTTTTCACTATTAGACTGCCGGACGCAATAAAATTAGTTTTGACCTTAAATATGTAGACATAATGAGTTCGTAACTCAAGTGAATACAGTAGTTAAATACAACATAACAAAATGGATAGGCCTACTACTGTATCCCATTAATACTGTACACTACTGCATCTAGGACCACTGTGCCCCACACTTGCCATGTCCCTCGTCCCCTTTCGTGATCCGTGCTTCTTGTATCCCATATGCCCCCATGGCCCGAGTACCCCCCATGCCCCCGAACCCCTGTGCCCCCATGTCAGTGTGACCCCCATTTTTCTGTACTCACATGATCGCCGTTCTTCCCCGAGGCCCCCGTGCCCTCTATGTCCCCCATTCCTCCTCTGTGTATCCCATGTCCAACTAACCAAAGTGCCTCCGACGTCTCTCGAGCCAATTGTGCCCAATGCCAATGCCGCCATGCCGTCCATACCCACCGTTCCTCCCCGTACTTCCTATGACCCCTAAAGCCTCCCCCTTCCCCCGTTCCCCTCTCGTGACCCTTGCTCCCTGTACCCCCTATGCCCCCGTGGCCCGAGTACCCCCATGTCCTGTTCCTCTATTCTCCCATGCCTCTGTGCCCCCTTTCTCCTAAGCTCACATGCCCGCTGTTCTTCCTCGAGGCCCCGGTGCTCTCTATGTCTCCCATTCCTCCCCCGTACCCCCAGACCCAGCTACCCCCAGTGCCACCAACCACTCTAGTGCCCCTCGTGCCGACATGCCCATACCCCATGTCTCCTTATCCTTGTGCCTCCATGACCGCCATTCCACTCCGTGCCTCCCATATCCCCATTCTCCGATGTATTCCATTCATCCTCATGCCCGCTATGTCCCCCCAAGCCTCCCATGTGTCCCCTTCTCGTGACCCGTGCTTCCTGTACCCCCTAAGCCTTGCGGCTCGAGTACCCCCCATGCCCCCATACCCCCTATGCCTCTGTGACCCCCATTCACCTGTGCTCACATGTCCACCGTTCTACCTTGATGCCCCCGTGCTCTCTATGTCTCCCATTCCTCCCCCGTGCCCCCTATGTCCCCTTAAGTCTCTCCCATGCCCTCATCAAATGACCTGTGCTTCCTGTACCTCCTATGATGCCTGTCATTACTCCCCGTGACTTTCGTATCCCCGTTCCCCGATGCCTACCGCTCCTTCCCGTGCCGGTCCACCTATGTCCCCCAAGTCTCCCGTGCCCCTCTCTTGTGACACGTGCTTCCTGTATCCCCTATGCTTCGCGGCTCGAGAACCCCCCATGCCCCTTATACCTCTGTGACCCCCATTCTCTAATGCTAACATGTCCGCCGTTCTTCCTTGATGCCCCCGTGCTCTCTGTCCCCCATTCATCTCCCATGCCTACTATGTCCCCCCAAGTCTCCCCCATGCCCTCATCTCATGACCCGTGCTTCCTGTACCTCCTATGCCCCTGTGGCCCGAGTACCCCCATGCCCCGTACCCCCGTGCCTCTTTGTTCTCCCAAACTCACATGCCCGCCGTTCTTCCTCGAGGCCCCGTGCTCTCAGTGTCCCCCATTCCTCCCCGTAACCCTCTGCCCAACTACCCCTTGTGCCAGCGACGTCTCTAGGGCCCCTTGTGGCCCACATGCCCCCCGTGGCCCCATACCCTCATGCCCTCTTACCTGCCGTTCCTCCCCGAGTCCAGAATGTCCACCCATGCCTCCACCGAATGAGGCCCCCATGTCCGACTACCCCTGTGCCACTGACAGCCCTCGCCCCCCCCCCCCCAACCCCAACCAGTCACTTGTGCTATGATTGTAGTCTATTTGGTCTATTGGTTTAATGAAGTAGAACATTGTTTGACATATTGTTCGTTTTTGCATACTTGATGCATGAAAAGCTCCGAGTACCTATTTATGTATTAATGGACAATTATTGATTCCGTACGACCTATGTAAGGAAAGAAGCAGAGAATGTATAAAACAAAATACTCCTCATACGGAGGTTATCCAATGTTAGTAGTTTACATAATATGATTTAGTAAAAAATAAACAATTACTAAAAACACGATTCAACTCTAAACACTAAATAGCCAATATATAAAGCAGTAACGTAATATCTTAACGACATGCACTGAGTAAAGCCATTTTATTATTTATTATATCAACCATACCCTGTTGGCTAAGTCACTTTTTACAGCGGTATATTCAGCACACAAAATCATAATGACATAGATTTTGAAGAGAGAAATATACCATGGATCCGTAATTTTTCCATCACTATTGGTGTTTTCCTTTTTATAGTGCATTACAAATTTAAAAAAGTTATAATTAAATATGGTTATCTTAACTCAAAATATCTGTTCAATAAACAGCTGAGTTTATGATAAAACCCTGGAACACCTGCTTAATCACACGTGTAGATCTAAAAATCTTCTTCCCATTTGTTTAACATTGAAACTTCGAGGTCCAATGGGGCGAAGCCCAAGTAACTTTTGATAATTCTGGTATTTTTCCTTGCGTCCTTGGCCCTCAAGCTTTAAAATGAGCCATCATACGTTACCCTATCTTGCTTCGAACTCGAGATATTTCGTAGGGACCGATTCGCTTACGGAATTATATATATAGATGTTCGGGTTGAGGATAACGAGCCATATTGTATTTTTTTCCATGGTGACAGTGAAAAGAACCACGTTCTTGGTCCCATTTCAGTACAGACATTATTGAATTTGAATGTCTTCTCCTCTTATTTTTTCTATAAGGATGACTTAGAGGAATGGAACTTCAAACATCCATAATTGACCATTAGTAGGCCTACTTCGTTTCTTGTAAAATGTGATTTTTTTAGCCCCAATGGGGGACGGCCCCCAAGGAGTCACAAGAAAATTTCGAGTAAGCATTGGGCAATATGATATCTCATATTAAAGGTCTCACTTAACAGTACACAATTCCGCAATCCCGTCTTCAATCGGATAATCGAGCCAGAAGTAGCAGGCAATGAAAGATTTTGAATTTTGCTGAAATCGTTATAAAAGATTTTAATGTGAAGTTAAATAGCCTGGCATTAACAGTTCGGTAATGCCATAAGTTTCATATAAGATTCTGTGTTTTCTGGTATATTAACTCGATATATTAATTAAATTGGTTTTGTCAACGTTTATCTATAGAAAAATTTACTACGCGCGGTGTAGAAAGGATGTCTGAAAAATTAATCTGATGACGTGTACAAGTTGTATAGGTTGAAATTAAAAACAAACGTCAACAACACTAAAAAATATACTTACCTATATACTGCAAATAATGCAGACGGTTAATATAAGACACGATATTATTTTCAGAACAAGTGTGAATATATTTTTGTGTGTTGTAGACGTTTGTTGTCATTTCTGAACGCGTATCAATGTGTAGCAAATTTCATTCTACACATTAAATTTCATTTCTTAATGTGTAGCAACTTATCACGCGAATAAAAAGTGTGTATCTAGGTATTTTATTAGTCTTCTGATTTAATACAGTCATGTATAATGACTAATCTCAAACATGATTAGTTACTATAGTGGTAATTACATAAAATTAGAATTTACTTTATACGCCAGTTAACTAAGGAAGACTAAAGATTTTTCAAGTTGCCAGTTTCATTTTATCATAAAAATATCAATGTTCCTGCAAATAGTGCTTAATGTTAAAATCAGATTACAGAATTGTACTGTAAGTGAGTTTGTCACAAACAGAAACAAATATATAAAAATGAGCAGTTGGTGCATTGACCCCAAGTATCAATGTATTTGTGTATCTTATGATAAAACTGATAACCCCTAAATCATGTTCCTACAAAAACATGCTATTATAACAGGGATAAACCGATGTGTTTTAGTTATTATTCCGGTACAAAAATAGCATGGCGTATGTGAAAGGTAAAAGATGGCCACAAACCCGAGTTTTATACTACCAAGTAATGTATATTTTTATTGAAAAAATTCGTGTATTAAAAAAAAGTTTGTGTAGACATAAAAAAGTACTTAGTATTTGCAATAGAGGTGATCTTTAACTGTGGAATAATTGTTTGGAATGAAAAATTATGTAGGACAAATGATAAACAAATATGGGGATTCTTCATAAATTTAGATTTTGAGCACACAATGGTTGTCATGATAAAAAGGATAAAGATTAGGCTACTTTAACTGTTTTTTAACAAAAATGTTTGTAGACTTCTCAAATGATTTATTGTATGTTATATCTTTGCCTTTCAATTTTTAAAATTCGAATTTGCGGCCCTCAATTTTTAGAACATTCTGTGTTTGTTAAAAATATTTAACTGTGGGTAAAATCTTTTGATGCGTAGGTGGGAGTTTTGATCCGTAACCAATTTGAGACACCATACGTGATAAACCACTTTTATACATTTTTGTATTGGAACATATTATTTAATTAATGAATTTTTATTTTGTAAACAGCTGTTCTCATATAAACTATTGGATTTGTAGAGAATTGCGTTGAGTGAGATTAGCAAACGAGCTATAAACTTGATGGCGGGTAATCGTGACGGAGAGTGAGCGTAGCGAACGAGCTAAACCTTTTATTTTGTGACTACATGTTTCGAGACAGCCCATCTTCATGATCAATGTACAAATAATATTCTTACCTATTATTATAGGCCCAAGTACAATTCACGAAAAAGTCCGATGAGAGTCGATGCATTGTTGCCACATTTATTCTAATAGTAGTTTTCATCACTAGGAGCAAAAGTGAGTCTTTTTGGTGCGCAATCGTGTTTTAAAAACGAGGCGCAGCCGAGTTTTTAAAAACGATTAAGCATCAAAAAGACACTTTTGCTCCGAGTGATGAACAACGTTTTTTATCATAATGCGAAATTATACTTTTGATCGTTAAAAATATTAAAGTTGTGTTTTCGAGGTTATATTTACAAAGTTAGTAAGATGCAGTGTTTACATTTATGTTATTTACAAACAATGCTCTTTAAACGTTTGAATTTCAAAATTCTGCTCCTCGACATTAATAAATGAATAATAATATACTTAGAAAACAGCTGACTTTTCAGTACTAGGACCTGAAAAATTCTCCACCTGATTTTTCAGTTCTAGGACAATAAAGAAACGGTTTTGGTACAATTGAGAGAACAAAAAACAGGCTGATTTCGTGCAAAATGATAAAAACACATTTTTATACTGTACTACACATAGTAAACATAACCACAAATGACTGTGTTAAAATTTCCATCGGACTATTTTTGAGTCATCTTACTATAGTAAGTAGTGACAATAGTGGTTCTATTATGAAGTCCAATTATGCTGAATATTTCCTGTCTGACAATCACAGCTACTCGAGCATGGATGACAATTTAGAAATACTGAATTACATGCCCTAGGGAGAACAGCTGAATGTTACAGAAGAATTAAAAATATTCACATTACATAGGGATGGGTCGATTCTACTTTTTATCGATTCCGATTCCGATCCCGAATCTAGCAAATCGATTCCCGGTTCTCGATTCCGATTCCATCGATTCCTAACTGCTGCAAACAGGTTAACAAAGTAACTTAACTTAATGAATTGTAAAGTCTAAACAAATTATATTTAATTGCAAAACAAGAAATACATCCTCAGCACCATGAAATAAAAAATTCATACAGAACTGTTTTGTACATAGTTTGCCACAACCTGACCTAGTTGAAAAGAATTTTAAAACTATAATAGGCCTACATAGCATAAAAGTTAAAAAAAAATAAACTTGCAATTGGATTACAGATCAATGAGTAAGTTAACTCCATTTAATTTAAATATTGAAATAAAACGTACCAAATTATTAGATCTAATTAGAAAAAATTATGTATTAAAATTACTTTGCATACCGGTTACCTATAGTGTTGAATCATCAATGTTACAGTATTCTTCTTTTTTTGTAGGGACAGGAGTTTTTGGTAAGATAATTACATTTTATGGCAATTTTTTAAATACTGATGACATACTCATCTTATGCAAAATAAAAGTGTATAGTTTAACGAAAACAAATATGATACATAAAAAAACTTTAAAACAAATAATGATACATAATAGAATAAAATAATAGTAGCCTAATTAACAGTAAAATAATAATTATTTGTCAATGATGTAATAAAGTTTTTTTTTAAGTCTCTTTATTGTAAACACATTATAACATTAATAAACATATTTTTGTAGTAGTACAACCTTGATTGGCTTTTCTATCAATTGATGAACATTAGACGGAAAAATAAGCCATCATATGTTTTTCTGCCACAATTAGTTCAGGAGATACAGGAGTTTTTATACGGACATTGCTAGGGATCGCGATCGGTCCGGCCATTGATATGTATATTTAGGCGCAAACTTTTTTTGCGCCTAATACTAAGAAAATGATAAAACACACAATTTGATAAACACAATAGACTCTGTTAACATTTTAGTACCAGTAGTTTAATTGATTTTATTCAGTTAGATTTTAACAAGTGTTTGTCTGTTTTACTATCAACAGATGTTTTATTTTGCAACTCAATATCAATTGTTCCCATGTTAATCTAATGGACCAAAACAAACTTTAGGGGCTTCCTGTGCCCTTCAGAGTACAGATTGATATAAAAATTTAAAACCTTTTTGCAAAACTACAAACTGAGACGAATCTTATGGCATCTCAAACATTGAATTTCGTCAAGAACTAAGGGAGGAGTAGTGTTTACAAAAAACGTCTTCACGTATTATATCTATCTATCTATCTATATCTATAATACTTGAATCAGTTTTTTAAACACTACTCCTCCCTTATTTCTGGACGAAGATAAGATTACAGAAGATATCTTCAAAAATTAATAAATGATTTGGGTACTACACATTTAAATGTTATTTTTGTAATTGATTAATTCAACTTGAACTCATGGCATTGATTTAATTTGTATGCTGATTTTCGCATGCTCTCCTTTCAGCTGGGAGTAACCGTGGACTAAAGCAATATTTTGCTTTTTCATGCGGTTCGACCATCTTTAGGCGTTATGCCTGACAAGCGTAGCCCAACTTCATTAGATCGTACATCATGTAAATAATCTAATGAACTAATCAAACATATCCATAACCATGAGTGATAAACCAAATACCTTAATCTTGCAGAAATTATGATAAAAATAAAATATGATGTTTCGTAAAAAAAATTACTATAGTGGATTGCATAAAGATAGGGTGCAACACCACGTTTTACTAAAAGGAGTTAAATTATATGATGATCAGAATTTACAATTAATATCTATCGGAAAACTTAGAAAAATTAAACGTAATTTAAAGAAATTTTGAAAGAAAATACAGGAAAATGGTACAACAAAATTGAAGACTTCTTTGAAAAGAGATTAAGAAATTCTTATTACATTATGTTAGTTTTAATTATAAAACATTATTTTTAATAATATTATCTAACCATGTGTAAAGATCACTTTTTATGGCAATTTGATCCCAAACAAATAAATATTTCTTAGGAGAACGAAAATAAATGAGTTAGGTAATGTTTTGACAATATTATCTTAGGAAAAGTTAATGCTTATTTAATACGCTAAGGTTATTTTGATTATTTGCAATGATTTTCTACTTTTTGGGGTTGTTGGATAGGGTAGTTGTTTCCGCCTGAAATCAATATAAATTATTCAAATCATAAATTCGATACGCATCATTGAAAAAATATCGGTTGTTCTATTTAAAAAAAATATTATGATTAAGTTATGAATTTGGATTATCTTTTAATATACACTTTGTAAATATGTGAAGTTTTGGGTGATTACCGATAACCATTGGATTGGTCGTTATTGATTTATAACTAAACATAAAACTTGTAATATCTTTGAACAACGCGTATGCACTAGTCTCCTATATTAATACGCGAGGGCTGTTTTTTGTGAACAAAACTCCGTTATTTCTGCACCGATTTTAATGTTTGAGGTGTCAAAATGTTTGTCCCAATTCGTAGTTTTGGCCTCTGTCCTCCCCTGAAGCCGCCACTGCTACCGGTGCAGTTAGTTACCTTACCTACAGGCAAACAAAGATAGATGTTTATTATAAATTTCAACCCTGTAGCTCCTTTTTTTATTTTAGTATACTTTTAGTACTTCCAGTTTTGGAGAATTCGTTGTTTTCTTGATTCCAAATTAAAGTCCTCCATAAAAATAAAAATAACACTTGATTCATGAAGTCCTTTTGGACGGGATACTGAAGGAAATTTTCAAAAGCATCTCTTAGTGAACACCTGTAAGAAAAATTTTCAAGCTAAATTTCAACCCTGTAATTCGTAGGCCCTATAGTTTTGAAGAACTCTGATATGTAATAGAGTGTTATTTGACAAATATACAGTAGAAGATATATTGTAGTGTAAAAGGATTCCAGGGCAATTAAAAATACTTAAGACTATGCCTGCATAGCACTCCTAAAATATGTAGAGTTTGCGTTGTGAATAAATTTAAAATCCCATTTGTTTTTACAGATGGTAGATATCATTACTTTTTATCCGAAATATAACCTCCAGGCTTGTTTCAATCAGGGAACATATTGATGGGGTAAATAAAAAAATGTCTATTCCAATAAATATGGGTATATACAAAGCAACATATTCATTTCTGCAGGATGTGTATTTCTATTAATATATTACCCAGTGTCGTCTTTAGGGTTGAACGAGTGGAGTGGCTGCTCCAGGCCTCGTGCTGGGAGGCATTAGTCTCGCAAAACAATAAGCAAGAGTTTTGGTTAAATGAAAATAATATAATAATCATTCGAGCTTGAAATATCTGTCTAATTACTCCCGAAATATGTCAAATCATCAATTGAAAACAGCTACAAACGAGATTATTATTTTTACGAGATAGTAGCGAACAAAAGAAGGCGAATCATGCTCATGCAAAACATCGTTTGATAGCAGCGGCGGGGTGACGAAACCCGGGCCTCACGCTTACCGAGCCGGTAGTGAGTCATGCTTGCTCACGTGACCCTGACGCCATTCATAAACCTTAATTGACAAAAAGAGAATAAACATGATACGGTACGAACATTTCACAAAGCGATGGTACAAAAATAAGATGCAATAAATATTCAAGAAGATTTTTTTTATTATTATTATTTGATCAGTACTTTGCTAAAGAACTTTCGTGGAGAGTATTTAAGTTGTCCACGTTGGATTTGAAATACTGAAAAAATACTAATGTGTGCAAATAACATTAATGTTTTGTAGCAACATGTGCTTTATAACTGATTATCCACACTTATTTAATAGCCTACACTACGGGTTTTGTGTAATTGGAACTCCTACTTTAATTTTAAACTGATTTTCAATTTTGTTGTCGTTTGATAAGGCTTAGTCTGTAATCGTCTAAAAAAATGATGAGAATGCGATTTAAAACAAAGACACTAACTAAAAATTTTCCATTAGAATACCATTGCAATTCAGTTGAGCATTTTAAACCTCTTTAAGAATATAGTTTTGGGTATATACTGATTATTACAATATTGATTTAGTCGGGGGTAATTGATTCAAAACCATACGTAGCTTATATCAATGATTGTTATAGTCCAAATTAAATTCCTTGATTTCGAGCAACAATTGCACTAGTTACCTAATATAAAAACCAACAACAACAAAACTCGAGTATTTTCATTCTAGTTTATTTATTTCCTATCGGACAAAATATTCTCTATTTTACATTATTAGGTCGATAGTAACTTCAAGAATAAACTAAATGGTTATTGTTCTAAGTAATTTGATTAAGCTTTCAATTTTTCCATCAGCATACAAAAAAAGAATAAACTTCAAATTATACCAACCCGAAATGGTAATTTAGCTCTTAAGCCCTTTTGAGAGAGCATGAGATTAAACTTTGTCTATGTAAAAGTGCTTACAATGTGTACTTTGCATGAAAAATTATTCAAAAATTTCCAGAAGACCCCCGAATCCCCTTTCTCTACGGGGAGATATTTCATACACCCGGTAATCATGTTTAAAAAGGCCTCGCGTAAATGTTTTGCACCAGGCCTCGCATTTTCCACGGACGGCTATGATATTTCTGGTAATTGTATAACAGGTAACAAGTAACTGGTAACAGGTAACATATGAACAATTTATTGCACGGTGAAAAATTACTCGGCTGCGCCTCGTTTTTAAAACACGAATGACCACAAAAAGACCCGCTTTTGCTCCTAGTGATGAAAAACTACTAATTAGTACAGAAAAATTAGGGATTTAGATCGGCAACTGATGTGCATTCCCAAAAATTTGATAAGAGCTACTTTTAAGCACTATAATTAAAGATCCGATGAGTCCCCAAAAAATAAAGTTGTTTTTCACCTATGAAACCACTTATCAAAATGGCGTTTTTTTGTAATGGGATACATTTTGAAAAATTTAGTATTTACTTTTATTTTTCACGTGCATTTCTCAATATAATGTTGTGACACCGCCACCGATATTTTTTTAATGGGAAGTAGTTCATTATGACCGGTTGTTAATTTTTGGCCGCCATCTTGGATTCGCCATATTGGATGAAAGTTATTTTTTTGTAATATAAAGATAGTGTTGTGACACATCATTTCAAGGTAGATTTTTACGCTGATTACAATGCCACAATCCGTTTTTGAAAATCTTGGTTCGTTTTAAAGATACACTCAAATAAAAATTCAACCCTATGAATTTCTTATGGACATTTCGAACTTTAAATTTATTTTGCATTATTTTTCTTTTATATCTAGTTCTAATTGAGGAATTCTGTTCATTGTGACCTTAAAATACTCAGTAATATTCCTGACATTAATTTAAGCTATTCTTTATTCCACTTGGAGGATATTGAGACGAGTTCTATCCTTCTATTTAATAGAAACTTCAATTTTTTTAATTCGCTTTTAGTTTAATATTAATATCTCAAGTTCTAAATAAGATACAAAGTTAGTTCTGGTCTTAAAACATGTAGTACATCAATGTCTTTAATTTGAATTATTGGCCATTGAAATTTGTTGGATATTAAGTGGCTTATAACTGTCTAATCAACATAAAATGTATTGGTTCCCGAAATTCTTTTTCAGTTAAAGACGTACAACTCAAGTTGTAAATGAGATTCAAGGTTCGTTTTGGTCTTAAATTACACGGTACATTATTGGCTTTAATTCCATATATTGATTGTTAAAATTGGATACGTTTAAGATGTGATATTATACACTTTTCAATAAAAAATATTTCCATTTCTGAAATTTGGGTAAAGTTTAAAATTTACAAACCGTTTCAAACCAAGCCAATTCGAACGAACAAAAACTCTAAAGAAGCCCAATGATCCACTGAGTGATCTGATACCAAAATTAACAACCTATCTCAATTAGAACAGTTTATATGAGGAAAAATAAGCAATAAATATATTCAAAATTTGAAACGTCCATAAGAAATGTATGAAGAAGAATTTTAATTTCCGTATATCTTTGAAACGGAAAAATATTTTCAAAAACGGATTGCGGCATTGTAATAAGCGAAAAAATCTACTCTGAAATGATGTGTCACAACACTATCTTTACATTAGAAAAAAACCAACTTGTATCCAATATGGCGGATCCAAGATGGCGGCCAAAAAATAAAGACCGTTAAAAATAAAGTATTTAGTACCCAACAATTATTGGAGTTAATCCCACAACATAATATTGAGGCGATGCACGTAAAAAATGAAAAAGGGAAGCTTTTTTCAAAATATATTTCATTACAAAAGAACCGCCATTTTGAAAAGTGATTTTATAGGTATAAAACAACTTTATTTTTTGGGGACTCATCAAATCTCTTTTTCTAGAGCTTAAAGGAAGGTCTCCTGAAAATTTCATGGACGCACATCAGTTGCCGATCAAAAGGTGGTTTTTTGCCTTATTTTACTGTACTAAATTCATAAACAGCAATTCATTTAAATAGCGACTTACAGTTTAAACTATTTATCAAAACGCAAACCACAAAGACGAAGGAACATAATCGGCAGGTGGATATTCACAAGGAAAACATTTCAAATTTCTTTATTCAATACGGAGGTAACGAATTTGCAATCAACAAAAAAATCATTTTTATTGACTATTCCACAAAAACAAATCAATAGTTTTCTAACATAAAACAAAATTAATTTTTCACTGCGCATTTTGTATTACTTATTTTATATAAAAAAACTGAGAAAACAAAAACGAGTCTATTTAGTAACGTAAATACGTATTTAATTATTTTCATGTTACAGTTTTTATTTCTCACGTGTTCTTTTCATTTTATTTGCAGCTTCGATGCTTTAATATAACACAACATTAAAAAAGCTCACATTAATCCAGGCAACGAAGACAAAAAATGACCCAATAGGGGAAAAAATTCATGTAGAAGCCAAATTTGGTACAGTTGTAGGGGAAGGTGTCTTAAACAACATACTAAAAGTACTGAACCATAGGGGTGGAGCTAAAGGGGTTGGGGGGCTCTAAAGGTCCCCTTTTTTGGTTTTTTGTAAATAACTCAAAAACTATGGCCTCTAGCAAAGATTTTGTTCTTAGTAAAATTAAATTTCGTAAAATTATCTACAAAAAAGTTCCTGTGCACTTTTTTGCTAGGATTAATAGTAAAGGAGATATATGTTAATGAAAATGTGGAATAAAATTATATTATCAAAACTTTGAAATTCAATAGCTTCCGACATATTTGACCTTTTGAGGTCTGGTTTTTGGCTATGTACTCTCCTTACTAAGACCTTTAAAATTATGTATAGCATGGCTATGGACTAAGAAACTTTTTTTTTAAACTTCCTCTTTGGGACGTTCATGTAGAGGATGGTTCAAGTGTGATATGATAGGCTTATGACAAGCTATCCGCGTTTTCAAAGGTAATTGTAATAGCAAACGTTTGCCGCAAACCGCACCTCGAAAGGTCAAGTATTTCGAAAATTATTACATTTTTAAGCGTTTAGGTTAAAATTTGATTTTTATTCAAAGTTTGACAGGCTGCCGTTTTCGACTCAGGCAATCTTTTGAGATGGGGTTTGCGGCATTAAACCCTACTACTTAAGAGCTTTAATTTGATGTACATAAACCCATCATTGATCGACGAAAGATTTATTTCTGACTCCACGTGGGCCATCCCATCATTTTAGCTCCACCCCTATGGGTCAGTACTTTTAGTATGTTGTTTAAGAGACCTTCCCCTACAACTGTACCAAATTTGGCTTCTACATGAATTTTTTCCCCTATTTTGTCTTCGTTGCCTGGACTACATTATGTCTCAATAAACGAGCACAAACTGGCTACGTGGTTAAACACGAGACTAAAAATTTAAAGACAGTTGTGAAAACATCTGATGGCCCTAATGGTTTTCTTATGAAAAAATATTTTCGTTACCTATTGTGATAATTAGAGTATTTTTAACGTTTTAATTAAATAAACAAACACTTTTATTTTATACTCGCAAGAATAGTTGTTCGTCATTCATAATGGATTAGCATTTGTGCTCTTGAATATAATTTACAACCACAAAACCCACTACAAACTCTTATCTTTCAATATAATATCATTGAAGAGTAGTTAGATTTGGTTACTTCTGGCTCAGGTCAGCTGCCCCGGAAGCCACGTGCCGGGGCACATAGCTTCCGGTCGTATATTAAATGAGGGGTGAGGAGGTGGGGTGAGCGTTTGAAGTAGATTTGCGCATAAATTAAAAGTTAGTTCAAGACTGAAATTCAACAATTTGGGGTTGAACAAAATGTGCGCATAAATTAACCGGGTTCAACTAAAACATCGCATAAATTAAAAGTTAGTTCAAAACTGAAATTCAACAGTTGAACAAAAGTAGAAGTTAGTTGAAAAGGAGAGGGGATAATTGCTTCAAGGTCATCCGGAGGAAGTTTTAAAAAAGACTGAACTTCTAAGAGTTCAGTTTAACGGCGATCGTCGTACAGGTCAGTCGAAACCGACGAGCGACCGAAGAATAGCTTCAAGATCATTCCTCGCCGTCGAAGACACATCCGAAACTTGGACAGGGTCCTGTGGATTCGGTGAAGGCGAAGTTCTCGGAGGATTCTCCCTCGGGTGGGTAGTAGACGATATTTCGTGAACTTGTACTTGTTCTTGGTTTGTATCCATCTTCTTGTAGTGTGTAATTTAGAGCGGAGTAGTTGTCGGTCGAAGAGCGTATAGAAGAATGAAACAGGAATTGTCGTGAGCGCACTTATATAAAGAATGGTGGGGATGAAATAGAAAAACCTGTTGAACACAGTCGATAGGTGTAACAAGTTCGAAGTTGTGGAAACGTAACATCAAACGCAAAATGTTGTGAATAACATTATCATCAACGTGAACCTGCGAAGTTCTAACAGAGTATAACGGGTTAAAACTTAATTTCTTCCTCACTTTTGTTAAATTTGTTTTAGTCTTTGAAACCGATGGTTTGTAATTATTTCGTAATATATGTTGTGTCCGCAAAAGTTTCAATTTCAAACATTGCGTATCCATCACAAGAAGTATGTCAGACGTGTAGAAGTGAGAACAAGACAAATGAATGAGATATAACGTCGAGCACGCGAAGGTGATTCAAACAGGACGACATGTGCTAATGTAAATGAAACTCCAGGTTAGTAGCAATTAGACTTGTATAATGAAGTTGGCGAAACGTATATGTAATGAGTAGGAAGGATGTGAACAACTCAAATGCGAGTTAATTAATGGTCGCGGCGCGATGAACAATCTCCTTTTTATAACGGCTATCGCGTGGGAAGATCAGTTCCGCATGAGCGTCCAAGTGGAACCTCCCGTGTTCACTCAAGCGGAACCCCCCCCCCCCGTGACTAATCAAGCGGAACCCCCCCCCCCATAAAAAATGGAGATTAAATCCCCCCCCCCCGGTGTTCACTCAAGCGGAACCCCGCCGGGTCGATGACCGGTCAATGGCCGGTCACGACCGGTTGCTAACCCCATCTAATTACCACACTTCACATCCCATGCCAGCCATGAACTACTATTGTTTGAATGAAACAGAATTAAACATGGCAGCTACCATGGAAAATTCTAACCTCAAACCTTGGTTTTTTACGTCACTGCGCATGCGCCGCTCCCACTCCTTCGTTTCATTTTTATGCTGCTATAACTTGTACTGGAGTGAGCCAACTTCACGCTACGGCGCCTAGTCACGTATTACTCACTTTAGCGCTACTGCGAATGCGCCTAGTCTGTATTACTCACTTTAGCGCTGCTGCGAATGCAACGAGTTCTCCGGATCGGAATCACTCCTCGCTATTGCGCATGCGCCGAGTCCTGTATTACTCAATTTAGCTCTACTGTGCACGGAAAGTTCTAACCTCAAACATTGGATTTTACGTCGCTGCGCATGCGCCACCCCCACTCCTTCGTTTCATTTTTACACTGCTGCGAACTGGAGTGGATTGAAGACCGTACTGGAGTGAAACAATTTCCCCACCACTGCATTAATTACCCCCACCACTCAAAAACCCGAGGAGCGATACGAGCCCGATTTTCGCGTCAGTCGTCAACGAGTTTTCATAGCGAAAAGTCGTTGGCGACTCGGTAAGAGGTTCAAATATATAGTAGGCCTATATATATTTGAACTTCTTATACTACGTTGCGTTCTTTAATGCAATGTGGTATGTGTGTGTGTGTGTGTAAATATTAGTTGTAAGTTGCACTTAATTTAAGAATTAATTTGCGCATTGCGATGTTAGTTATAAGTTGTGTTTAGCGTTAAAGGTGTATTAATTTTAAGAATAATGATGGTATTTGGTTGTGTTGAATTATTTGATATTTAATAATGATGTGTTGTTAGTTTTAAGTGTTGGTATTTATGATTAATGTTGTTGTTTTGCCTTTCAGCTAGATGATAGGGGGTAGATTAACTGTAAATTCAGAAGTTCCGTTGAACTTCACTTAGAAGGGGTGGGACATCCGCAAATTGCGGACTAGGTTTTTGCATTTTGTTTAGGAATATGATGGGTGGGATTAGCTTGGGTGGGTGTTAGAGTTGCGTGTCTGCATCAGCTGTTCCAGTTTCCCTTGTAATTAGTGGTTACGCTTTAATGCGGGCCGGGACGTTACGCTTTGATGCGGACGGACCAAACAAAATTGCGTCGATGTCCCTCGCAGAACGCAACTAGTGGGTTGGGAGTGGGAACCGTTAGGCAAACAGGGTGGTGGGAACAGTTACTACTGTTCCCATCACCTTGGTTCATTATAAGTCTTGAATGACCTTGACCCACTTTTGGAAGGGTCAATGACCCCCCCCCCCCGTGTTCACTCAAGCGGAACCCCCCCCCCTCCATCTATCTTTCCCCTTCCATCTCCCCTTCCACCTCCCGGGTCCAATGACCGGTCACGGCTTGTCGCTAACCTTTCTCTCATTAGCATACCGTTATAAAAGACGCGACGACCACGGCTAGAGTTTCATTCTGATTCCAGACGTTACGCTGCAAACAGAACTACCACGATGTCATCCCTGCCGACTACAACTTCCACTACAACCCGCTCTTCTATTACAAGTTCAACTTCTACTTCTACTTCTACTACGGCTTCGACTCCAGTCAAGAAAACTCTTCGATTGAAAAATGCTCCCGACTGGTATAAGAAGCAACAAGACTCGAAACCTTCAACTTCTGGAGCTCTTCTTCCACTCACTATGACTACTATACTTGGCAGCATATTTTCACCGCCTCTATCTTCAAACGACTCCACACCATCTCAACAACAATCACCGCCGCCATCAAACAACATGCCGCCGCCACAAACAGTTCATCGTTTTAATACCACTTCATTTGAAGCTTTTGTTCATGAACTAAGTACACCTATCACTCCACTGTCACCAATACCTCCTACTCCACCACTTATTATGCATAAAGACCACGCCTATCCAAAAAATAAATCCTTTAAACCTGCTCCTAAACCTGCTCCTAAACCTGCTCCTTCAGAGCGCTTTCAATTATTAAAAGAAGAGCGTCGTAGGGCATTTAGCCGTCCCACTACTTGCCCTGAAGTGCTCACTAGGGGAATTAAGAAAGGATCAGCTTGTGGGAGGAAATGTGTTAAGAACGAACATTTCTGCCGTGTACATGTTGTGAAACATCTTTCCGAACCACAACTGACAGAAACCCCCACTGTTGAATACCAATCCGAAATTATTGCTGTGAAAGGAAATAGGATTAAGAGAGGTTGTCTATATTTTTTTGAAAGTGTTATTGACAACGAACACATTTTAGCAAATTGTAACGGCAAAAAATATAATATTAAAGTTATTGAATCCTTGCGTAAAGAAAAATCTGTTTATGAGTTAGACTCTAAAGACTATCTCCTCAGGCATAAAATGGATGGTATTACAAGGTGGGGGCGTACAAAGTAAATTCACATAGATTTTCCAAATTTTGCTAAAAATAATGGGGGAGAAACACAATGCGTTATAGCGTTGTGTTTCTCCCCCATTATTTTTTAACACTCTAAGTCTCGTGACCTACTTTTCAGAGGTCGTTGTACAGTTATATGACCGCTCTGACTTGCATAGCCAGTGTAGCTTCATATAGCGTGCAAAGAATGGTTCCTAATGAAATCTCATCAGCATTCAAAGACAGAGACTGTTGTTTCGCAAGTTAATTAGTCTTGAAATAATGAAGTAGGAAACGTATATATAATGAGTAGGAAAGATATGAACACGGCAAATGCGAGTTAATTAGTGGTCGCGGCGCGATGAACATTTGTCTTCATTATCACGCAACGACTATCTCGTGAGAAGATCAGTTCCGCATGAGCACCCAAGTGGAACCCCCCCCCCCCCCCCGTGTTCACTCAAGCGGAACCCCCCCCCCCCCCCCCCGTGTTCACTCAAGCGGAACCCCCCCCCCGAGAATTAAAAATGGCTATAACTCGATAATGGTTTGATCGATTACGACAAGCGATACATCATTGAAAAGGTCTATGTAAGACGAACATTTTAGTAAAAGAAGAATTTGGTTATCTTATTTTAGTCAAAAGTTATGCAAATTATTTAAAATAAATATCCCTTCTCCTTCCTTTCCCCCCACCTCCCGGGTCAATAATTGGTCACGACCATCTCTTACCCCTCTCATTAGCATATCGTTATAAAAGCGAAGCAAGCATTGTTCACTCCTTCATTCTGCTTTCACGCGCCACACTTGTTGTTTCGTCTCTGCCGTTATTATTTGCTTTAAAAATGCTTCCTCACCATAGTGAAAACTTCAATCCTTCCGAAATTGCTGATGTTTTCCAACAGCCTGAAGAAGATGTGATAGATTATTATGATAGTAGCAGTGACAATGAAAATGATAGTAGCAGTGACAGTGAAGATGAAGATGTAATTGAACTTGATGAACAAATGAGACCAATCTACATCGATGAACAATTTCCTTTTGATACAATAGAAAGATTTACTACGGAAGCACACAAATGGCTAAATTTAGGATTCAATGTTATAATTGGTTCAGCTATTGTGTATAATGACAGTAGGTTCTTCTGTGTAACACCAAATACTAGAGAACGTATGTTGACTTGGCAGGATGATGTTATGAAGTGTTATGAGCTCGAAGTTAGCATTGGTGGCTACTTTGTCGCACAAGTGGTCTAATAACCACATTACCCTTCCCTCACCCTCACCCTATCCCCTCCCAAT
This sequence comes from Neoaliturus tenellus, assembly GCA_030545055.2. NCBI lineage: Eukaryota > Metazoa > Arthropoda > Insecta > Hemiptera > Cicadellidae > Neoaliturus > Neoaliturus tenellus. Next base: position 111,109,339 of record CM061533.1, read on the forward strand.
CCTTATTCCTTCCCCTTCCCCATTTTTAAAACTAATAAAAGGCGGACTATGAACCTCCAGGTTTTAGTCTGTACTTGCACCGTCAAGATGAGTACTAGACTTGATGGTTTTATAGCCAATGATATTAATATATGGAGTTTGATAACAAACTTGCGTATTAAAATTGAAGAAACAATTATGGCAAACAATGGGATAGGAGTTATTGTTATTGTTTCATTACTAAGACATATTGATTTTTTGTATGATATAAAAGTAACAATCAACAATATTAATGAACTATTTCCCTGGACAATATTTATTCGTGATGAAGTTGAAAAGCAGAAAATTATAGTAGATGTGCTAGCAATGAAATATAACCTAGATAGAGAAGAATAGCTACAAAATCCTTTCCCCACCTTCCTTCACGTTGTGCAAAAAAAAGTGGGGGTAGAAGTATATAAGACTAAGTAAGCGATACATAGTTTGTTATTCGAGGTAAAAGAAGTGGTGAACAAATATGTTGTCTAAAGATACTCCATTTGTTAATTATTTTGAAGTTAAAAATGTTTATATTAATACAAATGAAATGGAAGAAGACAATATAGAGGAAAATTATAACGAAACTGATAATGATTCCACGATGGAAGAAGAAATGGTACAGTTTGAACAAGAACTTTTTGAAGAAATGATAAACGATAGTGACGAAGATATAGTTAAGGAAGCTATTGATACATTTATATTAGATTCATCGTTGGATTCACCCATATCACCTTTATTGTCTTCTGAATCCGAATCCGAATTGGACTAAGGTAGTTCCCCCACTTTATTATTCAAACAAGTCTTATAAATTGAGAGTTTTGTCATTAGTAAGTCAGCATTTGTTGGAGCTACATGTATGGTTAATAATGTCTCCTAGAGATAATTCTTTTATACAATTAATTGAAATTGTGAGACAACGAAATATTACGTTAGTTCAAGAAGAAGATGAAGTTGAAACAACCGACACAATACAAAATCCTGTAGAAGAAGCGATGGAAGTAACAGAAATTGATCAAGAACCTTCAATGATGGAAATGGTTGAAACACAAAATGAATCTCAAGATGTGGAAGAAACTGTTTCATATTCAGTTTTTTGGGAATTTGCGTCAAATATATTTGTTGTAATTCAAATTGAAGCTATTAATTCTGAAGAAGTGGTGGGGGAAAATTCTCCCCACCACTAGCTTAAAGTTGGTGGGGGAATGTTCATAAATGTGTTGGTTATTTGCGTAGAAGCTTATTCGTCAGGAAACTGTCGACTAAAAATGTTCAATCCTAACGCACCTACAGAACCTTCTTCGAGTAACTGTCTAGTAAAAACGTTTCGTGCTGTACCTTTTGAACCTTCGTACTATAAAATGATAGGTATTCATGAGATTGCAATCAATGATCAAAAACTGTTCAAAATATTCTGTTCTCGACTTGATAGAACCTTACGTTTACCACCAAATACGTTCACCTACAGGCTACCTCTGATAGACAAAGATGATGTAAGCAAAATACCAATGATTCAAGTGAAATTTCTGGAAGATGGAATTCTTGTTAATTTAAGAGAAGTATATCATAATGACTATTCGAAAAGAATAGCTTTCAACTTTCTTAAGGAAAATATAGGACGTGAAATATACCAGTATCCAGAACCATTTTACAGATACCTTTTTGAAAATGGAGCAAGTGTAACGGTGGAAATAAGTATTAAATTAATGTAATTCTCCCCACCACTAGCCTAAAATTGGAGGGGGGAGTGCATAAATGTGTTGGTTTTCTGCGTAGAAGCTTATTCTTCGAGATATCGTTGACCAAAATGTTTCGTCATATTCCTTGTGATCGAACTTCTTTGTTAAGGGAGAATCAAAGATTGAAAAGACTAGAAAAGGAAAAACAAGACCGACAAGATATGAACATGGAGTTCAATCGACTACAATTTCAAATACCTGGAATTGCAATGGGAGCACCAAAATTGAAAACCCTACACTGGGCTGGAAGTTACATCAAGTATTTAAAACTACAAATTGAAGCAAGAGATTTAAAATTGAAGAAAGTGGAAATGGAAAATCGAGAAATGAAGAAACTAATATCACACATGTCTGGTAATACTACAGTTCAAAAAGGTGAAGAAGAAGGAAAAGAAATATTAGGAATCTAAATTATCAACAATCTTCTTAGAGAATGGGGAATAGATCACTTTGTGGTAATGGAATAACATGCCACTTAGTGATCTATTCCCAGTTCTCGCTTGATATACAATGACCTTGACCTATATAAAAGTGGTGGGGGGAAAATCATATAAGAAAGAGGTTTTAGATGTAACTATCAGTATAAGTCTAACACGATGGATAGGTTGTTGGTTCTGTGTTTACAAGAAATTATCAATAATGGGTTTCTTTACCATTATATTATGAGATCAAATGAGTGTAAAATACCTAAAGCAATTCGTGAAATGCTCATTGAATTTAAAAGAGACAATTATGGATTTGCTATCTATCTTGCTTATACTTTTAAAGATGGTACAAAAATGTGTCATGATTGTGGAAAAGCGTCTGTTTTAGATTTTGAACAATTCCAAGATGATGGAGGTAGGTTAGTTCATCTTGTAAAAGGTCAAATAATGAAATTCGAAACATGTAATAACACCTGCGACATTTGTGCACAGTGTTTGTTTGAATTTATTAAGTATCGTGCATTCAAACCATAATACCCCTTCCACATATAAAGGAGAGGGGGAAAAAGAGTGGGGGGTTATAACTAGGTGGGGGAACGTGTATAAATGCAGGTTGTTTGAAGAGAGTTTTATTATTGTTGCGGCATTGTAAGAAACATCATGGAATTCGAAGTGCGTCATTTCAAGATTAAATATGAAGAGTGGACCTCTGTTGCAAATTTCATATCATCGAAAGAGGAAGAAAACAAGTTGATGCAAGTGTATTGTTATATAGAAAATGAGGAAAGCCATCACAAGGTGATGAGCTATCTAAACAGACCGAATGTATCGTCGAGGAGTCCTGAATTTGTCAAATACTTGAAAGAGGAAGACGCAGATGTCACATTGGAAGTATGGTATAAAATTTGAAATGTGGAAAAACAAGTATAAATAATTATGGTGGGGGGAAGAATTTATAAGTCGGTGGTGGGGGAAATGTGATAAAAGAAGTAAAACTTAAAAAAAAGAGTTCACTCTGTACGACAACAGTGAAAGATGACTGATCCTTCTGCAACACCAGTACTTTCAACTACAGATTGCCACCAAAACTTAGAACCGAAGATGTATTGCAATACTCCAACAACAAATTATTATCAAGCTCAACGGCCGCAAGTATCTCATTGTACTTCAACATCAGTGTTAAAAATGTCAAAACCATATCCAGATTGTATGTACGAGCCTATAACACCATCTTCGGCAAGACTAAGGAAAAACCTAAAAATGAGAGAAAGGTGCAAGAAAGAAAAGATAGAATTTGCAAAATTGCAACTAATAGTGCCTTCCATTCAAGTTGGATGTAGCAGACTGAAAACTTTAGAAAAAGCTAACGCATATTTGTTACAATTGTTGGAAACTATTGAAGATTTGAAGAAGAAAAATGGACATTCTACCAAGTAATATTCAAACACTCATTCCCCCAGAAAAACCAAAAAAAAAAAGATAAAAATAACAAAAACCCAAAAAAATTAGATGTAGAATAGAGAGCGAGGAATAGATCACTTTGTGGTAATGGACTAACATGCCACTTAGTGCTCTATTCCTCGTTCTCGCGTTAATACCATATGACCTTGACCTATATTAGTAGGGTGGGGAAATTGAAAGTGGTGGGGGAAAGTGTATAAAAGACGAGTGTACTATAGTCGAATTATTCTGAAAGCGAACTTGTCACGAGTATGGACTTGACTACAAGTAAAGACAATAAGAAACAAAGGCTTCGGGAAATGGCTAAGGCAAGAGAGTCTAGAATAAAGTTTAAGTTTTACAGACTACAGAGATTGATTCCTGGTGTTATGTTAGGTGAAATACGAACAAGAACGGTGGATAAAGCAGCTGATTACATTAATGAGTTACATACAGAACTAATGATAAAACAAGCAAAAATAGAAGAATTGGAACAAATAATAAGACGACACATTGAAATTTCAAACAGTCAACCAATAAACTATGTAACAAAAGATTCAAATTAAACAAAAAAAAAGGAAATGGATTTGGACTTTGGTTATTGATTGAACACTTCTTAGAGAATGGGGAATAGATCACTTTGTGGTAATGAAATAACATGCCGCTTAGTGATCTATTCCCAGTTCTCGCTTAATCTAAAATGACCTTGACATACTTATCAAAATATCATATAAGCCGAATCACAAAGAGTTATTCCTCATTTACTTGAAATGGCTCCTGTGGACAACACCGATTATCCAAGGAAACCTCTTATTGAAATATTGTATAAAATTCAACTAGACGATTTTAATATGGAAGAAGATGATAATAACAGTGAAACATCAGAAGTAGAAAGTGTAAATGATATGGATGTAGATCTAACAACATCAGAAGTAGGAAGTGTAAATGATGTGGAGAATGAAAATTTTGATATGGATGTAGTAATGTCAGAATCTTCATCATCGTTTGAATATGAAGAAGTACATACTGAAACCCCAACTGGAATAGAGAACACAAATGAACAATCAGTTAGTAGAAGATTAATGTTTCGTCCAAGACGTTTGTTTTCCTCGGATAGTGAAGAAGAAGAAGAGGATGATGATGATGAAATAGTGGTGGGGGAACCGTTATAAAAGCGGGACCGTCAGAGCCCATTTCATTTCTCGGCGAAATTTCGAAGAGTAAACATCGTCAACATGTATCATTGCGATAAATGTTCGGAATCGTTTCACGATGAAATTCTACTAGATATACATAAAGAACTAATTCACAACAACACAGAAGAAGATCAAGAACAACAAGAAGAACAAGAAGAACAAGAAGAACAAGAAGAAATAACAGCAACATCTTCAACTACTTTACCGAATCTACAAGTATTTGCTTTACCCGGTAAAGTAGTAATGCATCATAAGATTCAAAATGAAAACTTGAACTTAGAAGAATTTATTAGAGAAGCAAAACCAATCGTAAGTAAAACTTTAAAAGAAGAATTGAAAAGATTGAACTTTCTTAAATTTGGTTTACTACTAGAAGCTATGTTTATAAATGCACAAGAAGAATTATCACCAAGAGGATTCATAACAAAAAACCGAACCATCATGGAAAATTCAAACATTGATTCAATAGTCGAGAATTGTATAGAAGAAATATTAACTAAACTTCAGGAACACGAAGGAAGAGGATCCGGATGGAGTCTTACAAGTATTGAAGTATTAGATATAAGAGTTCACAAACACGGATATGGACTAATGGGATCTAGTTACATTCCTTTGCCAAAAATAATTGAAAATACAAAATCTTGTATTAATGTTCAAAATGAAGATAATGAATGTTTTCGCTATGCTATGACGACAAAGTTTGTATCACAAAATCCATGTAGACCCAACCAAGAATATGAAGACGCAAGACACAGGTACAATTTTCAAGGAATAACATATCCCGTTTCTACGAAAGATATATCAAAATTTGAAAAGAAAAATCCCGGCACGTCTATTAATGTTTTTGCATTAGATAGTTCAAACAAAGTGTATCCTTTACGTATTGCAAAAGAAGAGCTACCAGATCATACGGATTTACTACTACTAACGCGAGGAGATGTGTCTCACTATGTGTACATAAAGCAATTCGATCGTCTTGTTAATAAGCAACTTTCAAAAAATCGAAACAAAAAGTTGATTTGTAAGAGATGTTTTAATTTTCAACGAGAAGGAAGACAAGGAAGAGAATGGTTACAAGAACACAAAAGATTATGTAACAATAATTATGAAGCAAAGATTAATTTACCTTCGGAAAACAGAGCATTCGTTACATTTGAAAAGGTTCATCATCAATACCGTATCCCTTTAGTTGTGTATGCGGATTTTGAATCAACACTTGTTCCAGTTGAAGATGAAAATTGTGAAGCAAGAAAAAGTGTAAAGTATCAAATGCACAAACCAAACAGTTTTTGTTTAATGGTCAAATCAACATTATCAGAAGAACATTTAAACAGATATGGATTAACTTCAGAACCTCTAGTATATCGTGGTGAAAATGCGGAAAAAATATTTCTTGATCACCTATATTCAATAGCTGGAAATACACAAAGATTATATACAAATATTGTACCAATGAAACCGATGGACGAAGAAGAAGAAATTCAACATGAAAATGCGACTCACTGTTTCTTGTGCAAAAATGATTTTACTATTGAGAATTATAAAGTTAAAGATCACGACCACCTCACAGGATATTACAGGGGTGCTGCTTGTAATAAATGCAACTTGAGCTATCGTTTACCACTATTTATCCCTGTGGTTCTGCATAATCTTAGTGGGTACGACGCTCATTTTATAATACCTGAATTAGGAAGAGACGACGGTAAAATCGATGTGTTAGCTGAAACTTCAGAGAAGTTCATAAGTTTTTCCAAAGAAGTTGGAAATGTCAAACTAAGATTCTTGGACTCCTACCGATTTTTGCCGTCGAGTTTGTCTAAACTTTCTGAAAACCTAAGGAAACAAGATTTAATCGAAACAAAGAAGATTGTAAATAGCGACAAACTGGATCTGGTACTTCGAAAAGGTGTTTTCCCATATGATTACATAGACAGTTTAGAAAGATTTAATGAAACATCACTACCTCCAAAAGAAGAATTTAAAAGTAAACTGTACGACATGGATATATCTCAAGAGGATTATGATCATGCATGCAAAGTATGGAACGAATTAGGATTTAGAACATTGGGGGAATATTCAGATTTCTACGTTAAATTAGATGTGACTTTATTATGTGATGTGATGGAAGAATTTAGAAATACATGTTTTGCGTCATATGGATTAGACCCTCTTCATTCGTACACTTCGCCTGGACTAGCGTGGCAAGCCATGTTAAAAGAAACAAATTGTAAAATACAACTTCTTACAGATATAGATATGGTGTTGATGTTAGAATCAGGAGTTCGAGGAGGATTGACGCAAAGTGTAACACGTCATGTCAAGGCGAACAATAAATATTTGCCCGATTATGATGCATCAAAACCAACAACATTCCTGGGTTATTTTGATGCAAATAACTTGTACGGATGGGCAATGTCGAATCCCCTTCCATATGATAATTTCAAATGGATAGACCCAGAATCAATTGGAAACATAATGGATATACCGAAATATGGAGAAACTGGTTACATATTCGACGTCGATTTTGAATATCCCGAACATCTTCACGACGAACATTATGATTTACCACTTCTTCCGAAGACTGAAATTTCTCCAACTGGAAGATGGCCAAAATTATTGATGACTTTAACTAACAAGTCTCGGTATGTTGGACACTACTGGATGATACAACAGGCCTTAGACTTGGGATTGAGAATTACAAAAATTAATCGAGTACTACAATTCTCTCAATCTTGTTGGTTAAAACCGTACATTGACAACAACACAAGAAGAAGAGCCGCCGCTACATCAAGTTTTCAAAAAGATTTCTTCAAACTAATGAACAACGCAATATTTGGCAAGACTTTGGAAAACAAAAGGAAACATAAGGACATCAAATTGGTAACTGATCCAGTAAAACTACAGAAATTAGTGCAACAACCAAACTTTGGTTCATCTGTAATTATTAATGAAAATCTAGTTGTTATTTCCATGAACAAGAAGTCAGTTCTAATGGATCGTCCTTTGTATCTAGGAATGTCAATCTTGGATATTTCCAAAACACACATGTACGAGTTTCATTATAAGAAGATGGTTAACTATTATGGAAGAGAGAACATTGGTATTGCATATATGGATACGGATGCTCTAATTTACTGGATTAAAACAAATGACATGTACGAAGATCTACGCACTTTTATGTATAAAGATGATTTCGACTTTTCCGATTATCCCAAGGACCATCCAAATTACAACTACGACAGAAACAAGAAAGTATTGGGAAAATTTAAAGATGAAACAAATGGTGTGCCGATGATGGAAATTGTAGCATTAATGTCCAAACTATATTCATTTCAACTGTACATAAGCGAAAGGAACGAATATCAAGTCACGAAGAAAGCCAAAGGAATAAAAACCTCTTTCCTGAAGAAGAACGTACAGTTTGAACATTATAAAAGATGTTTGTTTGAAAATGTTGAAACAACTGCAACATTTAACACCATAAGAAGCTTCAACCATCGTCTTTTCAGTGTGATGCAAACCAAATCGGCATTGAGCTATAAGGATGACAAGAGATACATCCTTGAAGACAACATAAGAACTCTGCCATTTGGACATTACTCTCTAAACCCTATCGACCAGTAAACCTATTCTTCGTCCTCTACCTTCTTCCTTTTTTCCTTTCCGTAAAGAAGAGGGGACATGGCAAGCCCAATGCCATGTTCCCTCTTTTTTACACTAATATGAAATGGCCTTGACCTATATTCAAACTATATAAAAGAGAAAGAACTGTTGTACGGATCAGTATTTTTACAAGCGATGTGCAAGCAACACCTGAAGATGGAAAGTGTGAAGGACAAGATTGTAAATGAACTACATAAACCAGCAAGAAGAAGATTTCCAAGAAGAAGTACAATTATTAAGGGAATGAATGATCTGTATCAAGCTGATCTCATTGAAATGATACCGCACAGTAAATTAAACAAAGGTTTCAAATATATTTTAACAATTATAGACTGTTTTACTAAAATAGCTGACGCTTTACCATTGAAGGATAAGACTGGTAAAAGTGTTACAAAAGCTATGGAAACAACGATACAAAGAAATAAATTCAAAATCAAACATCTACAGACCGATGATGGAAAAGAATATTTTAATAAAGACTTTGGAGCTTTAATGAAGAAATATCAAATAAATCATTATTCTACAAATTCTGAAGTTAAAGCTTCAATAATTGAAAGATTCAATAGAACATTAAAAGGAGCGATGTACAAACAATTTTCAAAACGAGGATCATACGTGTGGTATGACATATTACCACAACTTATAAAAGAGTATAACAACAAATATCATCGTACCATCGGAATGAAACCTATCCAGGTAAACAGCGCTAATGCTAAGGTTGTATTACAACGCATCAGAAATAATACAACACCTAAATTGGAAAAGTTACAACCAAAAAAGTTTAAAGTCAACGATAAAGTTCGTATTAGCAAATACAAAGGTGTATTTAGTAAAAGATATCTACCAAATTGGACTAATGAAGTATTTACAGTTTATAAAGTGCAACCAACTATACCTGAAACCTACTTATTAAAGGATAACAAGGGTGAATTACTTCAAGGTGGATTCTACGGACATGAATTGTTGAAATCAACAGTCGGTGATGTATATCTTGTTGAGAAGGTTTTACAAAGGAAAAAGGATATGGTTAAAGTCCGGTGGTTAGGATTCGATAAAAGTGAAGACTCTTGGATTCCTTCAAAAGACCTGGTATAGTAACTTAATAGCTCATTGTGTGTTTAACCTTGACACAAGATGGAGATTGTACAACAAAAAGATCGATTTAATATCAATAATATTGATGAATTGACGGTTGACAATGATAAGTTAAATCATGGTAAACATGGTGAATTACTACCAAATACAATAAGATGTTTAATAACTGGTCCTTCAAATTGTGGAAAAACAAATGTTGTTTTTAACCTTATAACTAATCCTAAAGGATTGCGCTTTAACAATATATACATTTTTTCAAAATCATTGCAACAACCAAAATATCAATTATTGGATAAAGTACTTGCAAGTGTACCTGAAGTGCATTTCTACAAGTTTAATGCCAGTGAAACAATTATGCAACCAAATGAAGCAAAACCATTTTCTATTTTTATTTTTGACGATGTGTCTTGTGAAAATCACGACACTATAAGGAATTACTTCGCTATGGGAAGACATCATAATATCGATAGCATTTATATTGGTCAAACATACAGTAAGATTCCAAAACAACTCATAAGAGACAATGCAAATATGTTGATCATCTTCAAGCAAGATGAAACAAATTTAAAGCATATATACAATGATCATGTAAATGCGGATATGCCATTTGAGAAATTTAAAGAAATGTGTGGCAAAGCATGGAATGAGAAATATGGCTTTCTCGTTATTATGAAGGAAGAAGATATTAAAAATGGTAGATATCGTATAGGGTTGGATAAATTTGTATTTATGCGTTGAACTACCGATGCTACATCTAGTTACACGTTGAACTTCACAGTGTAAACATGGTGAATCAAGAAAAACTATTAAAAGAAATAAAATCACTCAGTGATTCTATTAGGATGAAGAATCGTGCATTGAGGATGGGTTTAAGTGAAAGAGAAGAATTTCTAGAGACTACATTTAAACCTATTACGGAACCTTTAAAACAGATATCAGAAACTATTGGTAAACCTCGTTATGAAGGAGATGTTTTACTACCAGTTTCTAAACAAGAAGTACAAGCATTAAAAAAAGAAGAAGATGATGATTCATATACAAGTGCTAGTGAGCAAGAAGAAACAAAAGAAGAAGAAGAACCAATTGTTGAAAAGGAAGAAGAACAGCCAATACCTGAAGCTGAACAATCTATTCCAAATTTAACTCAATTGAGTAGCGATATATTACAACATGGACCTCTTGGAAGAAAATATATAATGAAAATGCTACATGACATGAAATCAAACCCGAATTTGAGTAGATCACACGTATACGGAGCAAGAATTGATGGGAATGAATTAAAGATCGGCGATTCAAAGCTTGAAATAACACAAGACGATTACATCATTATTGGTGAGCATAAATATAAAGAAACAAAAGGACTTTATGAATTAATTTTTAAAAACATACCATTAAGATATTCATCCAAAGATTTAAGTGTTTTTAAGGAAATTCTACAAAATACTAACGCTCATAAAAGAAACTACTTAAAGGATGCAATGATTAATCGTTCACGTGCAACAAAATATAACATTGTTATAAAAAAGTTGTTTCCTCCACGAAAATTGCCAACATTACGTACTGCACCAGCGGTGAGACAACCACTGAAAAGAAAATCTTTATCACTTATGGATTTATCACTTCTTGAACAACATGGTAAAAAGAGTAAAGGAGATACTTCAACATCTGGCAAAGGATTGATGAAAAATCTATACAATACGAATGTGATTTACTACAACGACATCAATAAATTGGTTGATAGAATGAGACTATTGCATGAAGCCATGGAAGCCGGTCATACAGGTTTAAATAATGAATGGGTAGCTCTGATTGACGAACTCAGGAATCGCGGCATAATCGTATAATTGTCCGCGGATATATAAGAGTTGCAGGCGTATAATGTGTCAGTTCTAACATGAGCGTCGACAAGTTCGGACGATACTCCGCGTTAGGAGTGCAAGTTGGAGAAAACAGAAAAAGAAGTGGATTACCGCAAACACCCGAAGGTGACTATAACATAAATAATAAACGTTTAAAGTTTGTTAAGGATCCAGAAGAAGATGGAGATGCAACAAATTTAAAAACAGTAAAGGAGGAAACATCTACAAGTTTAAAACTCGACAACAACCAACTGTATGATGCAAAATCTCACAGGGTTATTAATGTTGCAAAACCAGTCAACAATGGAGATGTTGTTAATAAAGGCTATTTTCTATCTGCGATGGAATACGCTTTACTGTTGGAAAAGACTAAAAGTGGAAAAAAGTACAATGCTTTAAATTATAAAATAACTAATGTTGCAGATCCAACCGAGGATACAGATACAATCAATAAGCGTTATTTGCATTCTGTAATACCAGAAAAGAAAAAAGATGGATTTTCCTTCTATAAATATACTATAAACGATATTGGATATCCTAAAGAAGAAAGTGATGGTGTTAATATTAAATACATTAAAGATAATTGTATTTTATATAATGGTGCTGTTATTGATTGTCATGGAAAAGTGTTGTCCAATCTGAAAGATGGTTCAACTCCATCGGATGCTGCTACTGTGAGACAAATGAATGAAAGCTTGAAGAAAGGAACATCCGCTTTTGTTAAACAAAATCAGGTGGTGTCAAAGAAAGGTGATGAGTTTGTGCAAGGAAGTGAAAAGTTTACCTTACTACAACTACAAAATAACAAGTGGGATGGAAAAAATAAAAGATTGTCAAATATAAGTTTAGGCACGGAAGAACATGATGCTGTTATTTTAACACAAGTGCCACAACTATCAGCTACTGGTGTTAACTTTATATGTGGAGGTAGACGATTAACCCATGTAAAATCTGGTAAAGATGATAATGATTGTGTTGTTGTGAAACAAACTATAGTTTTAGATAAAATAAATAACTTATATGATGGAAAAAATAGAAGAATATCTAACATATCAGCAGGAATAGCTCCGAATGATGTTGCTACTATTAATCAAGTTATAGCAACCTCTAATAACGATCCATCTGTGTATACATGTAATGGTAAACGTATCACAAATCTTGATAATCCTACACGTAACAAAGATGCTACTAATGTAGAGTATGTAATGAATCTTGTAGGTAATGTAGTTATTGATATGCATAATCATTTGATTAATGCATCGATGAAACACAATAAAATCGAAGATTCTCAGAGAAACCAATGGATTAAAGATGAAATCATTGATAGATACTAGTAAAACTTATGAATATTTAAGTATGGAATACACAAAAAAAGGATTCATTATCATAAAGTATTTCATAGAGTGAAGACGTTGGTTACATAAAACAGCATAATGAAGACCGTATCGCTCAGTCGTCGTCAAGACAGCGGCAAGAGAGGACGTGGTTTAACATCAGCTGCATTATCCCTGCTCAGACGGATTCCAATTGGTGCTGTTGTGAATCGAGCGATAGACGCTTTACCATACGAATTACATCTGCCCGGAGGTTATCAATATTGTGGACCTGGAACTAAGTTGTCAAAACGTTTAGCAAGAGGAGATCCTGGAATTAATAAATTAGATCAAGCTTGCAAAGAACACGATATAGCATATTCAAAGTATAAAGATTCAACAAATAGATCAATAGCGGATAAAATTCTAGCGGAAAGAGCTTGGCAAAGAGTAAAATCAAGTGACGCAAGTATTGCAGAAAAAGCAGCGGCTTGGGCAGTAACTACAGCCATGAAGACGAAAGCTAAATTTGGTGCTGGAAGACGACGTCGCAGAGGAAGACCTGCAAAGAGAAGAGCTCCCAAAAGAGGTGGAAACATTAAGAAGAGACGTCGTAGAACTCGTAAAGCAACAGTAAAGAAAGCTTCTATTTGGTCAATGGTAAAAAACGGAGCAGGTTTATACCTAAGACCGTACCGTGTGTACTAAATAAGAAGAATCAATTGATAATTCCAAATAAAGCCTTAACAAATCATCAGTTAAATGATTATGTAAAATGTTTGAAAATACCATTTTTTCGAGGAGTTTTTATGAAAGATGCATTACCAACTAAAATATGGGAAAATGAAACTGGAATAGTAAATTTGGATTCCACCTATGGTCCAGGCACTCATTGGGTATGCTATAAAAAGCTCGGACAAACCGTTTACTACTTTGACAGTTTTGGCAATCTACCACCGCCGAAAGAACTGCAACATTATTTTCGAAACTCCAAAAACATTTTTTACAATTACAAAAGAGAACAACCTAACAATACTGAAATATGTGGGCATTTATGTTTGGAGTTTCTAGCGAAGAGTGTCAGTCAGCTTTAAGATGTCATCGTATACAGTGTCACTGAGTGGAAATTCATCCACATTGAAAAGTACGCTGTTCCCAGCATTGCGTCTATCCAAGGAAAGATTATGGGAAGCGGCATTACTTGATTTAACTACCTACAACTCAATTCCCAATGTTACGGAAGGAAAGAACAATTTACTACATTATTATGAAACTAAGGATGCTTCAGGAAAATACTCAGAATTGAAAATAATTACATTTCCTACTGGAGCTTATGAAATCGATGATATAAACCAATTACTACAAAAACAACTCGGAGAAGAAAATATCACCGTTAAAGGAAACAATAATACTTTAAAAGCAGAAATAACTTCAAAATATTATATCGATGTCAGTTTCAAAAACTCCATTGGCAGTTTACTTGGATTTACAGATACAAAAAAGAATATATTAACTCCTGGAACTACTCATTCAGGTGATACAACTGTCACAATATTGAAAGTCAATAGCATCGATGTAACGTGTAATATTATACACGGATCGTATAGAGAAGGAGTGAATCAGCATATTTTACATACATTTTATCCAACAGTGGCTCCTGGTTTTAAAATTGTTGAGAAGCCACAAAACTTGATATACCTACCGTTAAACACCAGTTTCATTTCAGACATCGTACTGAACATATTGGATCAAGACGGTGTTAGTGTTGACTTTAGAGGAGAAACGATAACTATACGGATACACATCAGAGCGGCAACATAAAGGTCAACATGGGATTATCATTTAAACCGCAACGGAAGAGTCGGGAGCTCAGTAGCTCCTCGACATTGGAAGAGTTAACATCGGACAACATTCGTTTTCTACAGAAGATTGGATTGAAACTTAACAACGATGGATATCCTGGATATATCTCAAGGACCGACATTCGACGAAACACTATGGGAGAAGGAATATCACACGCACAACCCTTACACTTCATCAAAATTAAACAATAACGATGAAATAAGGATTCCCATTCAACAACAAGATATTTACACATTACCGTGTGAAAGTTATTTGTACATTGAAGGACGGGTATTAAAATTGGATGGAAAAACTGCTTCAACAGTTCCTTTTATAAATAACCCGATGGCATATCTTTTTGATGAAATAAGATATGAGATATCAGGGGTGACAGTTGATTCGACAAAAAAGGTTGGTATAACAACGACATTGAAAGGATTAACATCATTAACACCGCATGAGAAGAATTCAATAGTCACCGCCGGATGGGTTGCCCCTGATAAAGACACTATAACACCGGATTCCAACGGTCACTTTGATTTTCATGTACCCTTACGATTGCTTTTGGGATTCGCTGAAGATTACAAACGAATAATAATAAATGTCAAACAAGAATTGGTATTACTCAGATCTTCAACTAACAAGGACTTGATACTTGCAGACCCTGCAACTACGGAAGATAAACTGGAATGGCAACTACAATTGGATAAAGTTGTTTGGAGAGTACCTCATGTAAGATTGGCCGATGAACATAGAATCGTATTATTGAGAAAGTTAAAGTCTGACCGTGATATTGTGATGCCATTCCGAAGTTGGGAATTCCATGAATATCCTACACTACCTCAGACAGAACGACAAACATGGACCGTCAAGACATCAACTTATTTGGAACGGGCAAGGTACATAATACTCGGTTTTCAAACTAAGCGAAAAGATGTTATCACTGCAAATGCCGGTCAATTTGATCACTGTAAAATAAAGAATTGTAAAGTTTTCTTAAACTCTCAATTCTTTCCGTATGACAATTTGAATGTCATGTTCAGCAAAAAACGTTTTTCCATTTTATACGATATGTATGCAAGATTTCAATCGTCATATTATGGAAAGACTAATACACCACTATTATCGCCTGACCAGTATTATTCCAAGGCTCCGATAATTGTAATCGATTGTTCAAAACAAAATGAATCGGTAAAATCATCAAGTGTGGATATAAAAATTGAAATGGAATTTGAAGAACCAGTAGCAGATGGAACTTCAGCATACTGTCTAATTCTACATGATAAAATAGTTACTTACACACCGCTGACCGGAATTGTGAAGAATGTACTTTAAAAAGAATTAGTACAACGACTGCAGATTTTTGAGGTTAGAATTATCTGCTTCAATTTTTGAGGTTAGAATTTCGTTTGTGAAAAACAAGTTGAAAACAAACATTTATGTGATTGTATAAATTTCAAGGATTTCACGAAAAACATAAAAGAGAGAAAATCATGAGTGGAAAGTTCATTTTATATTCGACCGTCGTATGGGAAACATCGTTCGCAAGATAAGTTCTACTAACGGAGAAGAAAATACACCTCTAATGGATGAGAATAGTTCAGATATAGAAAAACAAGTTGAACGAGAAATGGACGAGTTCCTCAAGTTTAACAAACATAAGAAGAGAGAAGAAGAAAAAGAAGAAGGAGAAGCTGGAAAAGAAGTAAAAAGAAAAAAGGTTGAAGTTAACATTACAACTAATATTTTAACAGAAGTATTTCTTCGGATTTTCTACCCCATTTCATCATGCATGACGAAAAGTATTTCAGTTGGAATTTTAAAATCATTGGATTATTCACCGATTCTTATTTTAAATCATGGAAATAAAATGGTTACATTCACTGAAACTTCTTGGGAATCATTTATGAAACATTTACATCTTTTGGAATGTTATTTGAGTAACAACACATTTGGAAGAAGAACAAGATTAAGTTTATTGGAATCAAATATTGAAGTTGATATAGTGAAACATCGTGGGGGACAAATGGTTCGCTTCAGAGATTTAACTAGACATGATGTAAAATTACATTTGACTAAAGAAGAATTTTACACTTTAAGTTGTACTACCGGTCCCGTCACCAGATATTTGAAACAACTAATATTTTCAAGTGCAATAATCAAAGACTATCTAATCGATACATTGGACAGACAACCTTTCGTTCCAATTTTATACGGTCCCGTGGATACTTCAATTTTTAATCGAATACCTCAAGAAGTGGATATGTGGAGACAATTGAACAACTATCACACCAACTTTAATATCGACGAAGAAGCGCAAGAAGTTAAAGAAGAACAATCGTGTTTGTAATACAAGTCAGTTGCTGACGAGACTTCATCATGAACAAACGGGTTTCGTTTTCTAATGCGCCACATATAATGGAAGTTAAAAAAGGTATAATTGAATTTCAAGCTTTTCGAGGAAATGATGGAAATTTTATTATAAAAGAATTAGTAATTTTGGATATGAACACATCTGTAGTTTATCATTACTTATTCAAACCTCCATTACCATTCAATAGACTAACAACTAAAGCGAAAGTTACAAACAAATGGTTGTACAAACATTTTCACAACTTAAGATGGGATGAAGGTTTTATTAATTATAACATGATGCCGCACATTATGAATCATTACTGCAAAGAGTTCAAAACTATCTACACAAGAGGATTGGAAAAAGCTAATTGGATACAATCATTTACAAGCAACGAAGTGATAAATGCAATAATAGATAGAGATTTCCAATGCTATTTCAATGAACTTTGTATTTCATCAAAGAGTTTTAAACATCGAAGGTCACAGTGCGCTTTGAAGAATGCCTACCGCTTGAATAATTTCCTTCAACAGAATGGTGGGGGTAATGTCGGTAATAAAAGTGAGAGCGCTACCATGACGCAGCATGAGTATTACTCGAACCTCCGAAGAGACAACATCTCCGACGGACATTATTATTAACAAGAAGATTAACAAGAAGATTAACAATAACATCAAGATGGCATCGCAGAACTTTCTTCAAAATTTGGTTGATCAATTCAACGCTCATTCAAAATCAACAATCTTACCGACGAAAAGATGTTCTGAACTAAAAGAAGAAAAACATTACATCATACATACAATCAAGAAGATGGACACTTCAGTTGGTGATGCTATTAATTGCACATTGAGCGAGGCGCCGTATACAGTTGGTGACGAACCGAAGTTTCAGATATTCCTACCGAAACGATTTGTACAACTTTTACAGAATGAAGATCTTCGTGTTATTCAACCCGGCGCACTCTATTTGGTTTCACACGGACCGAGTGGAAACAACTCAACTGAACTAACTATTCATGTAACACCTTCTACTAACTAGTTTGTACATAGCATTGTAAATATATGTGTTTGTAATGGTTTCTCAATAAAGATGATATAAAACAAAAAAAAAAGATAAAAGAAGCAACATATTGTTATGTCTTTGTACATAGCAATATGTTGCTTTTTTTTAAAATTCCACGGGATGACCTTGACCCAATTTTGTGTGATAATAAAAGTGAAAATCAACTTGTGAAATTCATCAGTCTACGACTAGCTTTCGTACCGTACACATCTCGCTCTCTATAACTAAATACAAAACTTCAACATGTCCCTAAAGGTCAAGTGTGCATCTTACGATACCAACACCATTACGAGTTTTGAACAACTTGAAGATTTAACCAACGAAATGCGAGTTTTACTTACCGGTGGTTATCACTTAACTGTTGATGTTAGTGCTACTAATATAAGGATGTTTACTAAAACAAAATACTGCGATGATGAAGTATTTCTTTCTACACAACCTACAACATCTTCATCGCCGACTGGTCAACATAACATCAAGTTTCACAAGTATTACCAATGTTAAATAACTTTTAACAAGTAAAATTAAAGAATCACGTGATCAATGTCAAGTTGATAAAAAGGGAATGATACTTGTATAAATAATCATTCGCTTCCCGACTCTCGCTGCGTGAACACCTAATTTTAAAGATGTTATACAGAATGATGATTGAACTTGATGGAAAGATCTATGGAAAAGATTACAACACTGTTGAACAAATGACCGAAGATTTAAATATATTAACTAAAGAAGGATATCAAGCTAAATTAATTTTAAAATTTCCTGAAGTACATCCACTATCGACTGAAGAACTTATCGCTATGGCTAAAGCGGAGAGAGAGAAAAAGGCTGAAGAAAACAAACAGAAACAGACAAAGTCTGAAGAAGATAAACAGAAATGAACTTCTTAAGTATAAACATTCCTTACATTAGTAAGGTATAATTTTTTAAAACTTCGTTTGGATGACCTTGAAATTACCCCCACCACTTTTTGTAATACATAAAACTGACTATTCAACACTATACACTCTTATTCTTTCACTGGACTCAGCAGCGTCAACATGGAAGAACAAAAGTACAAGTACGAACCTCGTTACTGTTGTGAACAACAATGTACAGATTTAGGACCAATGATGGTGGACGGGTTAGCTTGCACTAAATGTGAATTTTTTGGATCTTGTTACTGCAAGTGCAAAACAAAACAACTACCGCCGCCGGAATTGCGAACTTTCAAATTTTACAAATCAAGATATTTTCATACATGCTGTCCTCAAAGATGTTTCAAATTTCATCCTCTCGATCTAGCTCATTGTCAACGCACCAAGTCTCATCAAGATGATTTTTGTACACATATGATAAAAAGATGTAAATACAGATCAGATTGGTATTCCGATCCTGTAGAACCATCGAATGTGTAATTTTAGTTTTACACTCTTTTTTAAAACTTCAATTGGATGACCTTGAGATTTCCCCCACCATTGGTTTTTAGACTTCCCCCCACCATTAGTTTAAGTTTTGTATCTTATTGAATCCACCTTTGAATTATTTCACTTCCAACATTCTAACTAACAACATGGGATCGCCTTTCGTCAAGTTTCAACATATAATAACTGACAGAGAAGAATTGGAGGAAATATTTCAAAATTTGCTTTCTGTCATGGATAGATATCCAATGAGATGGATCAGACTTGATGTTCACTATTTACGTCCTCGTGATTCTTCATCATCGAGTGAAGACGAAACAACGACTACTACTTCAGCTAGGATATTTCAATTTTCTTCATCATCGAGTGAAGACGAAACAACGCCTACTACTTCAGCTAAGATATTTGAATTGAAAGACGAAGAAGAGGAACTTAGCTATTTACTTGGTCACAAGCTCATGCTCACCGACAAATAAGCGCCGATCTTCATTCAATCACCGACTCTCGCACGATGAACAACTCTCCGTTGGCAAGAATGAATTCTAGTTTCGAAGTAAATTCCAAAGAAGATTTGCAAGAAATATTTAATACTTTACACGAAATTGTTAGTAAATTCAACACTGTTAAAATGAATCTGGAAATAACTTACGCCTGTCCTATTTGTGATAGGGTTGAAAGTTCTGATGAAGATAGTTTGCTGAATCTTACTCCACTTACACCTCTACAATCAGACACGACAACAACAAGTACGGAAGCAAATGGTGAGCAACCTCCTTCCCCCACCACTTCATTGTGATTCAACTTCCCCCACCACCTCTTTGTAATTCAACTTCCCCCCACCACTTCTTCGTTTAACTAACGTTCCTCGCTTTCACTTCTCATTCCGTCTCCAACATTTGAACTATCAACATCACTTGTTTCAAAATTTCAAACACCAAAAAACAACACTAAAGATGGATATGATGGATGAAGTTTCCTTCGTCACAAGGATGGAAGAGGAAAAGATGAAAGAAGAAAAATTGAAATTGGAAATTAAACGTTTGCAATTGGAACGGGAAAACCAACTCGAAATATTACGTTTCTTCAAACTTGTCAAGTATGTCATCTGGGGACTCTGCCTGTACCTTATCCTCGTCGTCGGCGTTTGCTTTTACAACTCCGTATTTCATCACAAAAATTCAACTTGTATTGCACATTGATTGTATTTGTTTTTGCACATTGATTGTATTTGTTTTTACGAATAAAGTTCAAAACTTAAATCTACCTATCCCGCTATCACCGGGTAGTTCAACTCTCAGAACTATTTCCTGTGCTAGCGGGATAGGCTTTTTTAAAACTTACTCGGGATGACCTTGACATACTTTCCGTAACCCAATTATCAAGTTGAATTTCAGTTTTGAACTAACTTTTAATTTATGCGAAGTTTTAGTTGAACCCGGTTATTTTATGCGCACATTTTGTTCAACCCCAAATTGTTGAATTTCAGTCTTGAACTAACTTTTAATTTATGCGCAAATCTACTTCAAACGCTCACCCCACCTCCTCACCCCTCATTTAATATACGACCGGAAGCTATGTGCCCCGGCACGTGGCTTCCGGGGCAGCTGACCTGAGCCAGAAGTAACCAAATCTAACTACTTTGAAGATTAAATCTTTTAATTGAATCCAATGTACGCTGGAGAACTGATTTTTATTAAGAACGAGGCATACAGTAGTGGAACTCACTAGATTTGATAAAGAGGTTTACACGTCATATAAGCTTTTGCAATAATATTTCATAAAAAATTAATATCTTCTAGCTTAATTCATTCGTTTACATTCTATGAGCAATTTCATGATTATAGAACGATAAATAAAATTACTATAAATGTTAAGTGTTTAATCAAACTGCAACAAAATCATTAAAGACAATGCAAATAACTTATATAAACATCAATATTCTTTCACAAAATAGCAAACCAATAACAAGCGTTTGACAAATGTACCTGACACTTTTTTAAGTTAAAACTTCAGTATTTATGTATAGTAAAATAAATAACTAAAGGTAATTATATGGAAAATTATTCGATGGATTTATAAAATTCTTTTGAATAAAACACATAGTACCCAAATCTGTGCAAAGAAAGAAATATTAGCTAGTGGTAAAATATGAGAAAATAATATTTCCCTGATCTATTTAAGGCTCCGGTCTACCTGAGCCCGAACAACAAATAGTCCAGGCTCTGAACAGGTTGAGCATGCACTGAAATTCTAACAAAATTTAACTTTGGATTATTGTTAAGGACATTTAGTAGATGTAAAAAAATGATGTTGCCACATTTCCAGAATGGGCCCAACACGGGGGACTCCCTCTAGAGGAACTCGTAGAGGAAACTCTATTGGCCTATGTCATGTTGTATATCATTTAAAAGGTCGTTGAGTGTAGATTCGAATTCCACAAACCCGATCTCTAAAGATAGAATAAAACGCGAGTTATTGCGTTTTGAAATTTCGGAAAAATGCTTTTTATGCAAAGTTTGACTGCCTGCCATTTCTGACTCGATCGTTCATTTAAGGTCGGCTTTGCGGCATTGCTTTCTGTTAAACATGATCCTAAAGCTTACGTAGAATATTTCACAAAAAATTCATGGGTTGTCCCAAATCGGGCTGAAAATCATAATGTAATCATAATGTTTCGGACAGCAATTGAAGACGGCAAATTAAAACTTAAAATAAAACATTTAACTTAATTTTCAGGATCTTTATAAAGAGGAGATAGATAGAATGTAAATAGATTTAAAAACAATGTCGCCAACTCGACCTCAAATGAACGTTTGAGCCAGAAATGGCAGGCAGTCAAATTTTGCATGAAAGGATTTTACCGAAATTTAAATTAACTCGCGTTATACTCGACCTTTAGAGATCGGGTTTGTGGCATTCGAATCTATATTCAAAGTTCGTAAAATGATATACAACATGACATAGGTCAATACAGTTTCCTCTACGACTTCCTCTAGAGGGCGTCCCCCGTGTTGGGCCAATTCTGGAAATGTGGCAACATCGGTTTTGTACATCTACTAAATGTCCTCAACAATAATCCAAAGTCAAATTTTGTTAGACTTTCAGTGCATGATCAACCTGTTCAGAGCCTGGACTAAATGCCGAATGCAGCCTCGCGGCCGTAGCGCTAGGCGAGTTTGATGGCTGCAGAGGTTTATGGGGATCGTGTTTTAAAATCAACCAATTAAGATAGAGATTGACTCTTAACTTTTTCTAAATGTAGAAAAAAGGATCTCGTTGGCTATATTTTTATAATTTTTAAATAAAATGTATAATTTCAGTTATGACTGTCTAAAATCATCTGTTTTTGAGTTTTATAAATGCAGAGGTTTACGGGGATCGTGTTTTAAAACTAACCACTTAACATAGAGATTGGCTCTTAACTTTTTCAAAAAGAAGAAAAAAGGATCTCGTTGGCCATCTTTTTAGAATTTTGAAATAAAATTTCTAATTTCAGCTATAACTGTCTAAAATCATCTGTTTCTCTCGATTTTTAACTGAAGTTTTCCATTGGTTTTGATGAAACTACCAAAGTGTAACTAAGGAAATTTAGCACCGTTATTCTTCTTTAATATGACACCTTAGTTATATCTCTATAGGCTGCATTTAGCAGAAGATAACAGGATTCTAAAAAAAACCCCTTGCATTTACCTCAAGAAAAACAGATGATTTTAGTTAGTTATAGCTAAAAGTAGAAATTTTATTTCAAAATTATAAAAAGATAGCCGACGAGATCCTTTTTTTCTACTTTTAGAAAAAGCTAAGAGCCAATCTCTATCTTAATTGGTTAGTTTTAAAACACGATCCCCGCGAACCTTTGCATCTATAAAACTTGCCACTAGAGAAAAACAGATGATTTTAGATGTAGTTATAACAGTTAACAGTTAGAAATTTTATTTAAAAATTCTAAAACGGGAGAAGACGAGATCGTTCTTTCTACTGTTAGAAAAAGTTAAGAGTCAATCTCTATCTTAATGAGTTAATTTTAAAACATGATTCCCGTAAACCTCTACATCCATAAAACTAGCCTAGAGCTATGGCAGCGGCCGCAAGGCGGCATTAGGGCTCGGGTAGACCGGAGAATTAAACATATTTAATAAAGTAAATATGATTTTCGTCCCTTGCCGCCATTTACGTATCCGGAATGTGCATGTGGTAGCATTGTACTCCGGTGGGCCAGGTTCACAGTGAGGACGGTCAGAGCGACGACGCGGCACGGGGGCGCTTATCTTATCAAGTTTATGTGATCTGCTGCACGTCTGGTCGATTCATCTCACCCGTTGTCGTACCATGACATACATCAGTTTGTAATATTTAATTATATTAATAAAGTATTATATCGGGTGCGAAAGTGGGTGTCCATTTTTAAAATAGCTGACGTTGCAAAATTATATAAGCACCATACAGGGTTAGGCAAAAGTCTGGATACCCCCAGTTAACTTTTTAACGCGTTGCAGTAGGAAAACCAAACTCGGCACATGTTTACAAAATCAAAAACGGCACTTTTTCATCAACTACACAATTTTGCCCCTGCCCCCAAAATGGGGTATTTTGGGGGCAGCCCCAAATTTTCAAATGTAAACCCCTATCGAGTGACCCCTCATTTTAAACGGTTTATCAAGAGAAATTAAATGGCGCAAACCGGAGGTCGATATCTCACCCCTAACCAAAATGGCAGCCATTTCAAAATTTGACATGGGCAAGCAAGTATAAGTATGGACACCCCCAATTAATTTTTTAACACGTTGCAGTAGGAAAACCAAACTCGGCACATGTTTACAACATCAAAAACTGCACTTTTTCATCAACTACACAACTTTGCCCCTGCCCCCAAAATGGGGTATTTTGGGGGCAGCCCCAAATTTTCAAATGTAAACCCCTATCGAGTGACCCCTCATTTTAAACGGTTTATCAAGAGAAATTGAATGGCACAAATCGGATGTCGATATCTCATCTCTAACCAAAATGGCAGCCATTTTAAAATTCGAGAAGGGTAAATTTACATTTGTTAAAATTAAATCGGAAAATAGCTTTTTGGAATTCATAATTTCTTGAATTATTTTAGAATTGAACTTAATAGCAGAAATGAACTAGTAGGTTCAATTCTAAAATAATTCCAGATATTCTCGATTCTAAAAAAGCTATTTTCTGATTTAATGTAAAGTCAATTTACCTTTCTCGAATTTTAAAATGGCTGCCATTTTGGTTAGAGATGAGATATCGACATCCGGTTTGTGCCATTCAATTTCTCTTGATAAACCGTTTAAAATGAGGGGTCACTCAATAGGGGTTTACATTTGAAAATTTTGGGCTGCCCCCAAAATACCCCATTTTGGGGGCAGGGGCAAAGTTGTGACTTTGATGAAAAAGTGCAGTTATTGATGTTGTAAACATGTGCCGAGTTTGGTTTTCCTACTGCAACGTGTTAAAAAATTAATTGGGGGTGTCCATACTTATACTTGCTTGCCCATGTCAAATTTTGAAATGGCTGCCATTTTGGTTAGGGGTGAGATATCGACCTCCGGTTTGCGCCATTTAATTTCTCTTGATAAACCGTTTAAAATGAGGGGTCCCTCGATAGGGGTTTACATTTGAAAATTTGGGGCTGCCCCCAAAATACCCCATTTTGGGGGCAGGGGCAAAGTTGTGTAGTTGATGAAAAAGTGCAGTTTTTGATGTTGTAAACATGTGCCGAGTTTGGTTTTCCTACTGCAACGCGTTAAAAAGTTAACTGGGGGTATCCAGACTTTTGCCTAACCCTGTATATTCTAGTTACAGTAATTAAAACCCATAGTTTGTATGATGAAATTTATTCTTGTTCAAGTCAGTTGATTAAGTAAAGAATTATTAATACAAATTTCGAACCCACGCAATAAATTTTTATAGGCCTACGAGATCATTAATAGCAACTCATTAACAGCAACAAAAATATCTAAAAATTTAATTTTTGTTAAATTTATTTTAAATTTTAATTTTTTTAAATTTATTTTATCTCAATTTTAGATTTTAACATTTTAATTTTAAATAATACTGTAGAGTTGTGAACAAATTTGTATATTCGCTGATTTCCTTATATGGAGGGGCATTCTAACAAATTGTTCAGGACTAAGCAAGGATGTGGGTGGGCGCCACAAACCTGATACTTAAGCACGTTACTTTCATTTTCATTGTGAACCTTACACTTCAAGACATGGTGTTAGATGAGGGATGTTGAATTATGGTCAACGAGTTCCAAGCAACGAGGTTAAACTACATATAGAGTTACACATGTTGAAAGTGTAAACATAAAGGCTTGTTTACTGAAGAAACGGCGGGAATCGTGGGTAAAATGGCACCGATTAACAGGGGATAAACTTCCCTATCTTTGTTGCATTCTATATCGGTTCAACCTCAAGTTTACATTCTATATCGGTAATCTAGTTTAACCGCGTTGCCCTTAAGTACAATCTCGCGCTCGAACCTTGCCGCACCTCGAAAGCTCGACTTGGCTCTATAATAACTTCCTCGAAGCACTCACTTGCAGTGTACGTTGTGAAACGAGGATAACAGCTTTAAGAACGTACTTTAATTGCTACTGCAGCAATGAAACAACGTTGCAATAAGCCCTTTTCAAAATAATAATGTTAATATAGGAAAATTCTAGTCAATAAACTCAAATTTAAAACCTAATAATATTCCAACGGCAATTGCAATTCACAATTTTTCCAAATCTGCTTAACCGTATCTATATATAAAACCTGAAAGTAATTAAAAACCAGCTTCAGTGTATTTTTACCGAGGTTGGCAAGCCTTGAAAAATGAAGCAATAAGCTCGTGGGTAAATATTAACCAACTTATACTAATTCAATGCAAAGACCCTTATTGCAGCCGCAACAATAAAGGTTTACCCATAGGACACGCCACAATAAAGGCTTACCATTTAATATATATATATATATATATATATATATATATATATATATATATATATATATATATATATATATATATCGTATATAACATATTAAAAACTGGCTTTACGAATAACATTAGATCAAAATCAAAATCCTGTGCTGCGGAGACCTGATGGAATATTGCAAAACCGTTTCTTAGTGAGCACCTAAAGATGTTCATGCCAAATTTCATCCCTCTATACCCTATGGTTCTTGAGATTCTCTGTCGCATGAGTGGGTGATATTTGACAAATATATAGTATATTTATGTACAACACGCCCATGGCAGCAAACCTACATCCTTTTGCCTATGGTGTCTATTGGGAAAAAACTGAACTCCGATCGAAATTCACTGAGTTTGAAAATCTATTGCGACATATGTAATATCATCACCGCACCAACCGTACGTACAACAACCATGCAAGTGGTCGTAAATATTCATAAATTATAATACTGTATAAAAGATAGGGTTTGGTGACTAAAGATGGGTTATGAATGACCTGAAACCAGTCACAAGTAGTTAAAATTTACATCTGTAGGATAAACAAAACAATTTTGGTAGGTTTAAGTGTGTAAATATTCTTGAATGTTCTCTGGGGTGATAGGCCTAATTATAATCAAGATGATTTTTTATTTTCTAAAAATAGGCTTTCCTTACCATATTTTTGTGTTTAAAATATATAGACTATAAAAAAAAATATAAAGTTTGAGAAGTTTAACACTTTTACAGTGATGCGAGTAAGGCAGCCAGTTGTACTGTAGGCCTAATTATTAAAATAAATAAATTATTTTGTTTTGTGTACATGGGGCAACCTAACTTATTTGTACTATCCTAAATAATTAAAATACTGTAAAAAATGTTTAAGACTAATTGTAGTAAATGCTTGTAAAAAATGTGTATGACACAAATCCATTAAATTAAAAGTAACTACGAACTAAGTATTGCCTAAATATAAGAAAATTGAGTTTTTATTTAGGTTTTCTTTTATTACAAGTGATTTTAGTTGTTTTTCATACCATTACAAAGTGGGATCAATTTTTTTTTAAGGTGACAATCCCTAATGCAAATTTTTAAATTTCTTCTTCGAATAGACACTTACGGGAGGTACGAGCGTACTCCTAGTAGTATTTGATTTAATAATTAACCAATAGGGAAGTGAACTTGGTCGGAGAGGTTAGGTTGAATCTTTGCATGTGACTAATCGTTTACGCATATTAACATCAAAGAAGGTTATGTAATAGGATAAACGATGCACAAATTGGCTTTAAAAATATTCATTCTATTGTTCAAAATATTAAAAGACACACTATTCTAACAAGTAATATTTTATCCATATAATAATAATAATACTTTATTGAATGACAATAATTTTTTTATATAATTGTTAAGAACTTTTTGATCACAGTAGATATATAAGGCGGTTTCTGGGCCACTCGTAGTTTTTTTTACCGCTTTAGTTTTTAAATGAAAACTATGGTTAACTTAAGAGGGCATCTCATAGTTCCGTGGATTAAATTCAAAATGCTCCTTGAAATCACTGTCTGAAATCCTGAAAAATGCCCTGAAATGGGCTGATATTTGGCCAAAACCGGCCAGAATCCGGTCAAAAACCGGTCAATTTGAAGCTGAAAGCGGTAAAAAAAAACTACGAGTGGCCCAGAAACCGCCTTATATATCTACTGATCACAACTGTTTTGTTTATTTAGTCCAATATTAAAGTTTTAATTTAACGTTGAAATACATGGATTAATTATGAAATATTGGGATTAAGTTAAGCACAAAATCTGGTAATGTATGGCTGTAAATAAGTGTAGTTTTGTATACTGATAATTACATATTGGATTGGACTGGAGTAATTGAGTTACGAAGAAAAGAAACATTTTCAACAAAGACATGTGATAGGCTAAACTTAACTGCTCGATTTCAAGCAACAAGTATACTATAGTCCGTTTTTTTTACATTGATGTTTCTAGGGAGATATGGTGGTGGGGATTTGTTTATCCTTGCTAATATCCCATTGGCTGAAGCTGAATTCCTTTACTTTTTTGTTGTTTTTGTTTTATTTCACTGTTGCATACTAGCTGGTAGTTTTACATCAAAACATATTGAGAATCAGTTTTACAATATTATTGTTTGCAGTTGTTTTTAAATCAGCTTACTTTAGAGCTGTTATTTTTTAACAAGTAATAGGTTTGGATTAAAAATATAACAGTTGACGAGGAGTTACTGAAAGACATAACTTATTAAAAACATTATTTGAGGAAATCTGATACTCTAACATGTTTTTCACGAGTTTAAATGTTTTGTTTACAGTTTAAGTCTCTCCTCCACCCCAATATTTTCGTGAAGGCTCAGGTTTAAACAAACTACCTATAGTATATTTTAATACAATTACTAATCTGCCATACTGGATTATATACCAGATGAGTTTCTACTGACAGACAGAACTTTACCAGTAGATTTTACTCAACTATGAAGTTCATATGAGCCTTTCCTACATTTTTATGCTTAGCTTAAAAACTTCCTAGCTTTGTATAACCATTAATATTTATCTTTTTTCATATTTTAGTTTAAACAAAAACCAGGGATATTTTCTGCAAACTAATTAAGGGCATAGCTCCTGGGTATCAGTTTATGAAGGCCATTACTGTTTAAAAACTCAGATATATTTTTTTATATGCTGTAACATTTTTACTACTCAAACATTAAGCTGATTTCATTTTTACTACGATAATACATATTATATGTAGGCTTAGTAACACTAAATATCCGTGACTCAGTTTACCTGCATGCTTACTAAATATTCACCGAAATTTTATTCTTCACTTCTTTGTTTTATTTACTAAACCTTGGTATTTTCCGAAATATGCTAGTTTGCCGCCATGCGGTGTGAAATATAAATTTTATAAATATGTATTAACTATGTGATATAAATTTATCTTTAGGCTATTAATAGGTCTAATAGAAATTCTTTCAAAATGATTATATCAAACTCTATTACTGAAAATATAAATGTTATCTATAGTTTTAGCCGTTTGTTCACCTACAAACGCAGGTAAGCCAGTTTACACAACGAGCAGGCCACGCTTTCATCGTTCCATTTATTTATATACCTCTTGTCACACGTCACCAGCAAAGCTGATAAAGTCTCCGGAAATGGATTTCTAAGCTCCAGGCAATCCATTTCCGTTTGTATTATTGAATCTTTTCATATAGCCAGATTTTCCAGATATTCGCTTGTAAAGTGCATCAAAAGCATCACAGTATGATTGACCTATTATTCATAAAATAGAATACGTTACAATGTATTTTTCTATAAAAAAAGGTTCCTGAATTTGGAAAATAATGATGTAGTAGCTATTATCATTTACAAAGGATATTCTTTGAAATTTATCTGGGGTTATTTACTTGCTAAAGCCACGCTTAAAATATGTGTTCAGATTTTTTAGGAGATTGTAGTTTACAGTTTCATAAGAGATGTACTGAAATGAAGATTATTTTTTACAATGAAAGTAGTTTAACTGCGCTAATAATGGCGCGAAAAATTTACCTATAGCAGTTTAATTTCATCATGAAAGAATCGTTAAATCTCGTTTTATGAATTTAAACAGATCCAAACCCGTAATTAACACCATAACTTTTATTACAATACATTATTAAACAATATTTAACAAGTTTTAACAATGATAAAAATATTGATTCATTTACAAAATTCTACATACAACAAAGACAGCGTAATCAGATGTAGTTCTGAGATACTACAAACTTAAACAAATCCCGATAATAAATATAAACAAAATTCGATTTTTTTTTAAATATAAATTTGTCGCATTTGTCATGGTTTAAAAATTAAGTATCATATCTATTTATAATATTAGATAAACAAATTTTCCTCGCTGTTTTCAATAAATATTGCCATAGTATATAAAGAATAATTTCCAATCTACAAAAGTTGACAAAACAATATTAGATGTTGAACTAGAAGCGACTCCAGGTGGTTCGGAGGCTGAACCTAATCAAGTTGGTAGTTTTATTGGCAATAAATTTTCCTGGTACGATCAGTGAACGGGTAGAACTTGATTATATGGTGATGATGAAGGCAGATGTTCCCGACATTACCATGAGATGATATCATTGAGTCTAGTTTTGCAATAGTAATATTGAAAATGTCAATTTATATAAATATAATTTACATCATGTATTTAAATATTAATAAAAGCTATATTTAACACGACCAACTAAAAAAGGCCCGAATGATTATTCTTTGAAGGACGGCAAAAAAACGTATAACTTAATCTAAATTTGTTTAATTCTCTAAACTTATTTATTTTTAATTTGTGTCATAATCATAATTATATTTGTGTGTTAATTTATAATAAAGTAACGGTACCAAATTATGTTTAAAAATATAATACCAAAGTACTACTCGACTTTTAATGTTGTTTGTTGTTGTAAAAACTGGGAAATAAAAATTAAAAATTCCATTTTTTGTTACAATTTAATATGTAGCTGCATTGGGGATTATGTTATCTGCTTACAACACATCCATGACAGCAAACCTACATCCTACTGGTGTTAATGAAAAAAAAAAAAAAACCATTGGAAATTTGCTGATTACGCAGGTCTGCTGCGACGATGGTATTATTATTTAATAAAGTTTATTTATTATTTAAGTTTATTATTATTTATTTTATAAGTTTATTATTTAATAAAGTTTAATATAAGTATTAAACTTTTTAAAAGCGCTTAACACATATAGCATTTTCATCACAATCACAATTCTAGTGTCGATTAACATTTTTTTATTGAATGCATTATAGAGGAAAATTTATTCTAGCAAAATAATGAGAAAAAAGTAAAATGTCAAAAAAATGTATTGTTAACAATGACTACAGTATAAACAACTTCATACGTTTAACCTTTTTTGATTAAATTGAAACAAAAAGAATTTATTTAAAAATGGAAAATAGTATCAAACACTTTAAGTTCGTAAAACCTATATCATAACTAGATTGTTCATCAGTGTGTAATATAATTCTCTTGTGAATTATATCTGATTTTATCAAACGGATATATAACTAAGGTATTGTAAGCTTATACTTGTTTTATTCTCAAAGAAATGTTTATAGTAGGTTATGATATATTTACAATAAGGCTATGAAACTCTGTCCAGCCTAACACTCGCCTTAGTTTGAAAGAGCAACTAACCTTAAGGTAGAGAACAATGATTTTAAAAACTATGAATAGGTACAGGTCGTTTAAATCTATAAAAAACAATCGAAACTATATTATTAGCTCAAGACATTTATTATCATTTTTGTTTAGCAAAGTATTATAAACTCATTCTGAAGTATATCTTGTCGTTATATTGTAAACTGATCTAATAAACGTAATATTAGGTAAATTTAAAATACGAATTTAGACACTAAGTAAAGTTTTGAATTGTTTAGGTTTTCTGTCTTCAACAAAAAGCGTGAGATAAGTAATATCAGTCGACAGTTCCAAAACGACCACTCACTGGGAGTCATTACGGGATTAAATTATAGCATTAGTCCTTACCTCCACAATCTACTGTAAAAGCCTATTAGAAGCCTTAATTATATAACTATATTTCTTTAATAAAAGTGATAAAAACCGTCCTTAATAAACTATATGATCAAATACTTATACTAATGATTTATTATTATTAACAATGGTAAGGGTTTATATTTATCGAAACATAATACTTAATAAAACACATATATTTAAAAAAAAAAATTCCAATATTAATATAGGGTTACATAAAAATTTTATTGAGCTCTCCTTGTTGTTAAAAAAAATATTTATAAAACAGTTAATTTTTATGTAAGTATTTTATCTACTAAATATTTATATATCAAACCAAAGTTCTTCAAACAAATTGCGGATCAATCAAATAGACTTCTTTTGTATTTTCAGTAAAATTTTTGATCAGATAATAAATCATTAAATTGTTTGTCAGAACGTTTTTTTATGATAAAGGTTGCTTAAAACTAACTCCAGGTGGTTCTGGCGCTGAAATAATCAAATCAGCATGTTATATTGGCAGTAAACTCTTCCCACGCAGTCACCGAATTTTCTCACTGTAATGTGGGTGTAGATGAAAGCAAGTATTCTTTTGAATGGCTATACTTTATTCATGGGATAAGGATACATGTACATTAAAAATACTTTAACGACTTTGTACCAAATAATTAGTTTTTATTTATTACTTGAAAATAAATTTCAGAAATATTGTTTTTTTATTATTTCTTGTTTATTAAAATTTATATTTTTCCATATAAATATTTCATTGTATTTATATTTTAAATTTAAAGTTTATTTTAGTTGATCACTCAGTATTGTTCAAATTATTTATTAAACCCTGTGTACTTTATATTTTACTATTTGTTAGACATAATTTTGCGTTTAAAGCTAAAAAATACCCAAACATTTTGTTAATAAATATAAATGGTTTTGTCATTGAATACAGAAAGACAAGTTATTACAGCTTACTATTTGAATTCTACGCTTTCATCCACATAAAACTTCCCACTGTGTATGCTATTTACAAAAATGAAGGATTCACACATTAAATCAATATTAGAAAAGGAAAGAAAAGTTTTTAGAATTAAGATAATAGTTGTGTTTAAATTATCGTTTGCTTTAAAATGTAATATTATTTATATTGCATTTTGTTTTTAAAAGTTAGTGTATATAAGAGTTTATATATATATATATATATATATATATATATATATATATATATATATATATTATATATAGGGGTGGGTTCTTTACCGTTTGTTGGTTCTAAATGTGTGTTAATGTTGTAACAGTACGTGTAGTGTTCGGCCGCAGCACTTTCGTGCAAAGCAAATGCCGTGTTAGTGCGTGTGAATTGGAAGGTCGCAGGGCGAGCGAAACATCCGGGGCATTCAAGTACCCTTGTTGATATTGTTTTGTTATTTACTGTAACTATTTGTAGTGTTCGGCCGCAGCATTTCCGTACTGAAAAAAAACGTGTAAAGTGTTAGGGTCGCAGCGCCAGCGGACAACCAGGGCAAGCAAGTGACCTTGGAGGTATTGTTGGCTAGGAATACTGTGAAAGTATAACTAATTGTAATGTTCGGTCTACAGGCCTGCCGGTAAGTACGATAGTTTATAACATAAATTATCGTAAATAAAAAACATTAAATGTGCTAAAATTTGATTTTAACCATTAAATACAATAATTAACCAACAGATTATGCAATATTTATTAGACAGTTTATTCCTAGCTGAAACGTCATATGAGTGTTCCATTTACAAAATATGTACAAACCATTATCTAGGCTATCTAGACAAATCTAGGCCTATGCCTATTTGTAATATCACAATTTTGTCGACATATTTTAATATATTACTTAGAAAATTTTACCTTGCAGGTTTTTTATTTTTATTGTTACTTAAAAATGTCATGTAAAATCTAACTATTTTGATTAAAACTGCTTCTATTCTCATCAGTGTCTATTATGTTATGTCTAAAAGAAGTATCTAATTCGAGAACAACTGTGAACTGACAGAATAATCCACAAGTAAACAAAGTTATTAAACGTGATTTTCTCTGATAGTTAAATAAATCATACAGTCAAGTTTATTTCTCATATTTTTCCCAATCTTACATTTATGCCATGTATTTCTGTATCGAATGTTGTAAACATGTCATATCCCGAAGCCATAGGCCCAGGGACGTGGAATTGTTATCATTCCGGACGTGTTTTCCTTCCTTGTATTACATATGAAATTTCAATATGAAGTTTTGTGATCAAACTTAAATTGAATATTATTATTTTCATACATTTTGTCCAAAACAAATAAAAAGTAAAATAATATTAAATGTTTGTGATTACATGTTATGTCATGTTCATGAACAAATTTACGATGTTTATATGATGTATAAATTTTTTTTTTATATTCAAACATTTAACTCCTACAATACTATAAATTCAGCACATTAAACAACATATCATTTACATAGGATTTACGTTACATGTAGAATTTCATGGAATGCTAAATAAAATTCAATCACACTTTTAAAGTGGTTTTGAAAATGATTAAACTATGTTAAGTTTAAAACTTTTAGATTTTAAATAGGCTGTACGAAACGCACTTAAAAAAATATTGAAAAACTTATCCATAACAAATAAACATCATTTTTATATACACATATTACATCTTTGTAAATCATTAAATACAAGTATTAGGTATTAAAATATATTAAGAAAAATTAGATATAAAAATACATTCAATAAGTTAAATGAGTTTTTACTGTAGAAAGGTATTCCAAAACTCAATTAAATGTGTTATGACACATGTTTAGTTTTAAAGAATGTTGAATAGTAAATTTGATTTAAATTTATTGCTTTTTTAAGAACTTACTTTTACCTCTAGACTAAATCTTGAGAGTTAGTAACCCGAGGTGTCGCAGTTCATCAAACAAAGATGACCATCCACTTCATACTTTGATCTGATAGGATGACCAGTTGTCGTATATCACTGATATTATTACAACATAAGAATTCCTAAAACCTCTCAATGGTGACATAAACCAGTATGAGTTATCAATTTTTGAAAACTTCTATAAGACAAGTCCCAACATGGAATCCACGAAATCACTTCTACAAACAGTGAAATGGTCTATATAAAATTAAGAAAAAAGCCAAAAGGCGAATAGAATATATTTTATTCGTCTTTTGGGGTAAAGGGCCAGGGAATATTTAATCAGCCGCCAGAAGGAAACTATAGAAGCAAGAAGAAATTTCATTATAATGAAATGCCTAAAATATCAAGTTCTTTAGTTTTACCATATTTGATATGAATAACTTCATATATTCAAGAATTTTAAATACCTGTTATTCCTAATAATGTTCGTTTATCTATTCTGCAAATGCAAAATCTGCCTGTAATCAATTTTTTTTATTTAGGAATTACAAAAATAAGTTCATAAAATCTTAATATGTATGAGAATTTACATCTCAGTAGTTATAAAAATAGTAGGGAAGAACTTTTCCCAACATGTACGAAAACTTTATCCTAGTAAACATCGATTAGGCTATGTCTTATTTTTTGAAATATCAGTGAACGCTAGAAAACATTTTGCAACTTTTGTTAAAATTCTTATGAAGTTTATTTTCATCCAAATCCACAGTTTACTCTGTGAACAATCAAACAAACAAGAGAATACACAAACTGTGAATTCAAAGATTCTTGTTACTATATAAAACAGAATCCAGGGAAATCTATCAGCACAAAAAAAAGTTATTGTACGGTGAGGTGTTTCACTTTTTTATGTTATTGACCATTTGTTTTTCATTTCTCGTCATTATTTTAATTATAATTATTTATTGTTTATTTAATATTCATCACAGTTACTATAAATAAATAGTGGCTCATTTATATTACTATTACTTACTTCCATCAGAGCAAATTTCTCATATCAGTGAGAAATTTTGGTAACCCCAGTAAGGTTACCACCAATGGGGGAGTTTCATTTGGCGTTTTTTTCAATACTGCATGAACTGACAGGATCAAAATACTTGCATTTTATTTCCTTATCATAAATTTTACATTTAGAACAACTTTCTTTTACAGAATATCACAATTTTTCCGAATATAAATCTACATAAGAACTCAAGAAATAAAATGCTAATACAATGTACGTAGATGGTATGCGAAGTAATGGCTAATGTTCGGAAAGAGATTAAAACTATAATTGAATATTATAGTGAAAATATGTTATATTCGAATGAAACTGGTAAGCCCATTGAGAGTTGATTTTCTTAGATTTTTTTATATTTTAAAATTAAACACCTTTGTATTTTATAACCTGGGTGATCGGGTGGTGCCATGGTGAGCACACGGGACTTCGGAACAATGACAGCAATGTCGCGGGTTAGAATTCATGTTCGACTGCGTAACTTTTATCAATATGATTAACCTATGTGGCTACCACCTTTGTTTTTAAAAGTTCCACCCAAACATCTCTATAATCCATGTAAACTGGACAGAAAGGTAAAAAAAAGGCATTGCTAACATATTTCCAATAACAAAATCAAAATAAAATAACGGACAGATTTTTGGACCACCCGTTAAATTTAGTTTAAAATTTCTTGTCTAAATTAACATTCTGTGAAATTACTATGCATAAAATTTTTTTAATAAAGATACAAACCTCGATATTATGGCATTGTTTGATCACGGAGTTAAAATAATTTGGATCAGTTGAACCAATAAAACCGCCTCCGATTGGTGCTCAGTTGTGGCACTTAATTAGCCGTATAATTGATTATAAGCATTCCCATTCAGTCCAAACTGTAATTTGAATATTAATTAACACGGGCAGTTTTCCATTCATCTTAAAATGATATGAATTGATTTATTAAAATACATAAAAATATTAGTCACTTATTTATAGTTACAGGAACTTATTTGATTAGTACAATAAAATTTTACAAAGAAGATTTTAATTCCTAAAATCATAAATAATTATATAGTACTATGTGTTTTCTATAAAGGTTTTCAAAACAAACTGAGATAAGGAATAGTATTACTATTTCAAATTTGAATTATAAATTACATATTAATTGTTGGTTTTTTATTTTTCACAGTAATAACAAAAACATTATTTTGAACATAAAAGAATGATTAAAACTTAGATTGTATTATTCGGCATTAAAACAATATTAATAACTGTTTCCAGGAAGGAAATATCAACGGATACTGAAATACAAAACACCTTAATATTCATAAATAATTGTAAAAATGAAAATTTTTGTCTCATTTATACAAATATTATTCAATCATTAGTAAAGACCTTATTTAGAAATATTTTGATTATTTTCAAAGGGCATTAACAGCAAAATTGAAATTTAATATATTATATACAAATCAAAATAATTCATTACGTTATTCTTTAAATTATTACATTTTGTATAGCTACATCAACGATGGGAGTTCCACATCCGTGAATATTATCAAACAATTAGATGGTTCAGAAGAAAGTATATACAAAATTAAATTGAGGAATTTGGTCCGGAGGAAGCATACTTGTGCTAAGATGGAGAACTATTTCCTGGTACTCTTCCTTCCAACTCAAGTTTCTGAGCAGGGAGTATGCTGTGTCAGTAATTAAAGAATGTAAAATTAATTGATAACTTATTTCACATGTAAAATAAGTAAGGAGGCCATGTCCTGTGGTTGTAGTGAGGCTGTGTGCGGGGGCGAGGGTGGCTGTTCAATTGTGTTAACAATTTACAGAATTTATTACATGCTTTTAATCATACAGGCAGCGACATTTAAAATGATTTATTTCCGTAAATTAAGAACCTACTCACACACAACTATCAGGCAATCAAGACGATCAATATTTAATCAACCAATCAAGACGAACAAAAAGGACCTCTAACATTGGCCATAATTGTTCAGAGGCAAAATCAACATTTCCTGCAGCGATGAGGCCAGTAACCTTATCGGCGTACCCGACTTAAACTGTCCCTGTCCCACTTGATGCTCTCCCAAAGTGAGTTTTATGTGAGTTTGGATAAAAATCTAAAATTGTAATGCACACCTAAAATCTATTTTGAACTCAAGTTGTTAGTTCATTAGTTCAAGCTATTAGAGAGATATTTGATTTGCCAAAAATTACAAATAATAAGTATTGGTTCAAAGGCAGCAAAAAAATTGTTATTTGTATGAACGCTAGAACTAGCTTCGGCTTTAAGTTTTGGCATTATGTAATTGAACCATCCATTACGTTTCAGTACATCATTAGGTTTGAGTACTGTTGGGCTATCAACTGATTGGATATAGGTATACATTATTATTATTATTACTAATACAAGTTCCTATTCTATTATTAATAATGGAGTTTATTGATAACTTATGGCTGCTAGAATGGATAGTTATAATATTTTAATATATTGATATTATAAAATTCGTATATTATGAATATATATTTCAGCCATGCCAAAGAATATTGGTCAAATCGGTTAAATAAATTAAATATCAGGTTTTATTTAGAGAGAGAAATTCTTTTACGAAAGAACCAAGTTGGATGACCTCCAACTGGACAGTGTAGACTCACCCTGCCAAAACAGAAAATATCACCTAAACCCCCCTCTCACCACCACTACAATAGACCCGAACTGTCTGCTAATTGCAACATCACAGTGGTGACCTCTGTTCCTTTTTTTCACTTGCTTTTCAGCAATCCTCTTGCTGTCACTCCTCCAGCGGTTCACTCTAAACATCCGTCTCTCCACTTCTGGCTTAGTACAGACAGAACGAAGTTAACCACTACTGTCCAGCTGTCGTCGCCCCCCCAGTATCCACCATATGAGGTTGTCTAGGGAAAAGTCACCATCGAGGCTTTCCGCAAGGGCGAACACTTTTTTTCGAAATGGCGGCACCCAAAGAATTTGTGCTGTACGTCGTCTTAATTGTTTCACAGTACTTGTACTTGGGTGAGTCGACCTTACCCATTCGGTGGAGGTACATGTGGAAGTATCCATAATCTGTCAGGAATTGGTTGAGGTAAAAGTTAACTTGTCCATGGTCGCGGTAGACCCACGATTCCACATTCCTGTTGAGACGCCATGACCATATTCCGGTTGTCTCTTCATCCCATCGACGTTGCCAAGTGGCCATTGAGCGGCCTCCGTACTTTCGATCTCCGTCACTTGTGACTAGATGAACTTCCTTTCCTGGGCAAGCAGGTTGATAGGGATAACTTCAGCTATGGCCAGCACAGTCGATTCAAAGACCGTTCGGTATGCAGATGAAACCCTCAAATCACCACGCCTCTGCACCACGAGCATGCGAGTCACATATTTCTTCACCTTCATCATGTCTGCCTAGATCTCTGCTCTGCAGAGTGTGGTTGCCTGTCCGTTGACAACAGCAGTGTCCGTTTCCCAGTGTTGGTTTGTTGACGTTTTCCTCAACCTTCCGAGTCCAGAGGTCACTTTAGCTGCCCTATCACATGCTCTCCTGATGTGGTTCCAGTAGGTGAGTTTGGGTCCCACATGGGGATGATCAGGGGTATTAGTCTCCTAGTCAGCATTACGATGTCCGTTTTGCAGAACGCCAGCTGCAAGCTGTGATCACTCATGCAGCTCTCCACCAGGCGAATGACTTGGTTTAATCTCATGTGAGCCAATTTGGCGTCCCGTCACGTGCGCTTTTGGCCACCACTCCCCATATGGCAGCCGCTGGTCCCTTAGGTAGTCCCTGGCCATGGCAAAGAGATACCCAGAAAACCTGAAGGTCCACTCAAGTGCGACCAGAATTTCGCACCACCGTGCCGAGTTGAAAGCATTCTTTACATCCAGCGTGACAAGCAGCACGATGGGTAGAGCTGCGAGGCACGCCTGATTCGCTCTATCACCGAATCAAACACCTCCGAAATGGCGCTGATTGTCGAGTGGCCCTCTCGGCATCCATGTTGCCGGACCGATAGCTCCAATGCCACTCAAACAGCTTCTCCAATTCTTGATTTCATCCGTTTCGCCATAAGTAAGACGACGGTAAGACGATGGTAAGTCCAGTGTACCCCTTTTTTTGATCAGGAGAACGAGCTTTTCCTGTTTCCAGCGTGATGCAAACACCCTTGCTTTCAAGCAGACGTTGTACGTGTTCAAGATCAGTTGAGGGCAGTTTTTCACTACCAACGTCAACACCTCCGAAATCACTCCGTCCGATAAAGGACTTTGTTGTTTTTCAAGGAGCTGACGCCTTTCTGCAGTGCCTGCTGTGTGACCAATGGGAAATCTACATCAATCGGCAAGGGTTGCGTCGGCTCCATCCAGGTGATCCGGAAAGAGTCCATGCGCGATGTTCCTCATCTTCTTAGCCTCCATCGGCACGTACCCGGGTCCCTGTGCAAGTTTTCTCGTGACCAGTTTGAACCCCTGTCTCCAGGGGTCCCGGTTCTCATACACGCCCCAACAAAGCCCCTTACTTTGTCTGATCTCTTTGTCCAGGTTAAATATCAGGTTAATGGACTATGAAGTACGTGTATGATTTTTTATTTGGATGAATTTATCAATATGGCCTGAAACTTTTATAAATACTCCTTAGAGTTAAAATACCTGCTTAAACTGCTTAAATAAAAGCAACTTTCATCGTGTTTTCATTATAGTTATTAAAGATTTCATTTAACTAAAAATAATGTACCAATTAATAGTATAGTCACGTCTTTTCTGTAATACAAATAATTAAAACCAACACTTTTTACAATTTCAATTATAATTTGTGAGGGACTCATTTGCCATAAATGTAAAATTTGAATTTTCCGCCATTCTGGTGACACATCGTGTCTTGCATGAGGGGCTGGAGAGTCGACTCTGACCAACGGTGCAACAGATTTTAAATTCCTAC
This sequence comes from Neoaliturus tenellus, assembly GCA_030545055.2. Lineage (NCBI taxonomy): Eukaryota > Metazoa > Arthropoda > Insecta > Hemiptera > Cicadellidae > Neoaliturus > Neoaliturus tenellus. The sequence continues at coordinate 111,150,131 of CM061533.1, forward strand.
TTTTTAACTAGTTAGTCGTAGCAGTTCCCACGATTAGAAAGGACCTACCGCTGACTGAGTTTATATGTATTTGTATCACCATAAAAAATGTACTGCCTAAATTTCCACTCTGCCTTTTAGCGAATTTCCCTATAGGGAATACGCTATTACGGTAGAAGTCATGGTAAAACCTAGGTCCGGGACCATAATACTTTTTCGTTTTGAGGTCCCCAGAAGCCAAAAACACCATTCGTTCAATTTTATATATATGTATATATCTATATATATATATATACATATATATGTGTCCGTGGTCCCGATAACTTTTGACAGGAACCTCCGATTTTGATGAAATTTGGTATGAAGGTGTAAGACCAGGTCTATTTTCATGAGTTCGCTAACCAGCATGATCGGGTTATGGGAACGGGGTTTTATGAGGTTTCAAAGGGGTCAAAAATGTTTTTTTTTTGGCAAATTTTTAACTTAGCTTAACAGGTTACGGAGAAAAGTCAAAAATAATTTTCCCATGTTAATCTTATGTGAAATCAACAAAACCCTGTATCATACTTCTGTATTGGAATAACTTGATACAATTTACAGTAGTATGTACATTCACTAGGTAGGGTTTAACTGATATTTGCTTACAACACCCACATGGAGGCAAACCTACATACTCTCCCCCATAGGGTTTATGGGGAAAATTAAAAAGTGCCGAACATTTATACAATTTGATATCTACCTTACCTAACTATTGCATTTCTTAACAAAACTAACATTTTCTAATAACATCCCATGGCAGGAAACCTACATACTCATTCCTACGATGTTTATGGGGAAAATACAAAATCTCAAGATTCTTTGGAAATTCGCTGAGTACGCAGGCCTGCTGCGACGGGGGTATTATTTAAAACGTCTAGGACATTTTGTGCATCAAAACTCAAACTATAATTCTCTTTCGTTTTGTATTAGTGCCCTGTCGCAGCAGGACTCCCTCATAGACGGATGCATGGATTTTGATGATTCATCAAATAATTAAAAATTACTCTTAATAAGCGCTCACCACCAGGTCCAGGTTCTGGGCACTGGTCCCCGTTAATCGCTCTTAGTTTTCAGATAAATAGCTTGTGGTACAAATCGTTGAGGTGTTTCTTTTGGCTTTGGAAATACAATGTAAAATTTTCGTTATAATCTGTGATTATAAAAAATAACTCTAGAGCTTATTACAAAATTTCTGACCTGAAGTATTTAAAGATGTAGAGAAAATTGTCAGTCAATATTTAAGAGTATGATTAAGAATGCCCACCTTTGTAGATTATTTCAACAAAATCTTTCCTTTCTCGTACACTTAGATTCAAAGTTGATTAAGTTATAATCGCATATAATAATAGATTATTTAATAGCCCCCAAAACACAATTATCGCTTACAACATAACTGTTGGTGCCCGTGATTAAAATTCATTTTACATAAAAAATTACTTAAGTTTGAGTTTATATTTATTAATTTTGTTTAATTATGTATACCGGTTAAACCATTATTAAACACCGTTTCAATAATCATTCGTGATTATCAAAGGAGAATTATTACAGTGAAATTATCATTTGATTGTGATTTATCTAGCAAATAAATATAAGTCGGTGCAAAAAAAACTTCATGGTTTAAAGATTGTTACCACTTGCATTCGGTTGCATTCAAAATGTCCTACACAAAATTACTGGGGGAAAACCCAGGGTTTTGGACTAGACATGTTTTCTAAAAGCCCAAAAAAATAACATCATTACAAGTTTTACTATATAATTACGTTTAAATTTATATTTAAAATTATTAATCATATCGTATGTTATTGATCTCTAATATGAAATTACAATAAAGTACATTGGTTGACATTTATGAAGATTTTTAAGCGCTATTGCAACAGAGACCCAAAACACAACTAGGTCGACCTAATTAATGAAATCAGACTCAGATATCAGCACAGTCGTGGCATTTTAATGAGTCAATGATGGATGATAACTATTTCCGGTTACGTTAGGATTGTTTTGACATATAATTTAAATCTCTCAAGCATTAACATTTTCAATCATATGGACACTATTATATTGACTAATACACTAAAAAAAATGTTTTTTTTTTGCCGAAAAAAAAAAAAAAACATTTTTGACCCCTTTGAAACCCCATAAAACCCCGTTCCCATAACCCGATCATGCTGGTTAGCGAACTCATGAAAATTTGTAATACTGTGTTGCACACCGTAGCATTTGGATATAGTGTAAATTCCCCGTTATATACTTTAGAAATTATAGGTAACACTACGTGATAATAATTTATATTTAATCAATATATGAAATAATTATCTTAACAATTTATACTGTATAAAACAGTAAGGAAGAATCAATATTTATTTTAATATTAAAACATTTATGTATCGTAAACAACAAATAACACTCAATTTAATATTAAGAATATAGTTTAAACCAACAAAAAAAGTTTCAATTTTTCAAAATGGGAGTAGATATTCTTTTATTAAAAAGTTGATTTTAAGTCAATTATAATAATATTTATAAGATTTAATTAACATAGCCTACTAAAAAAAAATTGGAATACTTCATTTTAAAGAATACGAGTAGGCCTATGCAACCCAGAGAATTAACAAAATTATTATTCAGGGTATTCCATAATAGTCCCCCACTGGTTAATTTTTGAACGGCTGTATATATTCAAACGAACATCAATACAAATTACTAGGGTAATGTAAAGTACTTGTTGGTGGTATTTTGAAATTCGCCCACACCCCCAAATAGGGGTTGCTGGGGGTAACTCAAAAATTTTGAATACGAATCCCCAATTTTTATGTTATTTTTGGGTTGTACATGTGTTTTTGAAACTCTCTTATTATTTGACATTATCTCTAAGCTTAATGGATAGGGAGCTACCGCCAATTGAAGATCTTTTTTAGTCCCATAAAAATAACATGGGGCAAACTTTAATTGCCTATATTTCCTGAACCATGAACCATTCAGTCAAATTAAAATACTCAAGTGTAAAACTGTCTTAAAATTAAGTTTTAAGAACATTTCACTCATAAAATTGTCATTTACGCATAACTAAAATTATTTCTAATATGGCGGAAAAATGATAATTTTTTATATGGTGTTTTTATTATGAAAAATCATCTTAAAACATAATGTTAAGACATTTTTAACTTGGGTATAATTTATTTGACTAAATGGTGTGGGAGATTTAGACAAACTAAGTTTGCCTCATGTTATTCTTAAGGAACTAAAAATGACCTTCCATTTGCTTTGGCCCCCTAACCGTTAAATTTAGGGAAAAATGTCAACGAATAAAAAAGTCTCAAAAACACGTGCACAATCCACAACGAACATAAAAATTAGTGTGTTCATATTTAAAATTTTTGAGCTACCCCTATCAACCCCTATTTTGAGATGGGGGATGAATTTCAAAATACTACAAAAAATTACTTTACACTGCCCTAGTAATGTGTTTTGAAGTTTGTTTGAATATATACAGCAGTTCAAAAATTAACCGGGGGGACTATTATGAGACACCCGGTATATATAATTAGGCATAACTTTACTTATAGATAATCTATTACTAATATATAGTCATTTTTTGTAGTTACAGTTATTTACTGTGTATTTTGTCTTACTTTAAAACGAAAAGAAACTATTTAAATCATAATAAGAAATCAATGTTCAATTTTACAGATTGACGAACAATATGCTTTCAAGATAATGCATGAACAAAACTGTTCAATTTTATTTTGATTCACGTGTATAGCTTTCGATTATAAATACATGTAGGGTATTAAATGTAAAAATAATTTTTTTATTTCCTGTAAGCGCAACTTTCAGTTGTAAGTTAAAAAACACATTTTATTTTTATGAAATATTGTTTTAAATTAATGTTGGAAACAAAAATCTATTTTTAATACAAGTATGTGATAAAAAAAGTAAATTTGAAATACCATACAGTTTTTCTGACATATTCGGATGTAGCTTGATGTCATTGGCTAAGAGTTTTAGAGAACCTGACAAAGGTAATCTCTATGGAGGTTTTGGTTTTGTCTCTAGTTGCAGCTTTTGAAGATAGCTTGAAGTAATTTAGTAAATCACTGTATATTTAGATACATATCTAAAATTTGGTTCTAAAAAAATTAATCTCATCGTGTTCAATAGATTACTTCACCGAGTTTCTTTTACGTTCTCGAACAGAAAGTCATTTCCTTTTACTGCAATTCAAAAATTACATCATGTAATTTTTTACATATTAAAATATGATGATCAATGATCAATTGAAAATGATCAATTTTCAATTTGAATGTAAAAGTTCCCCATATCGTCTTAAATAATTTACCGTGTTTATTAACAATAAAACAATTAAAAAGTAAACTTTTTACTTTTTAATTGTTTTATTGTTAATAAACACGGTAAATTATTTAAGACGATATGGGGAACTTTTACATTCAAATTGAAAATTGATCATTAGTGAATCATCAATTATAATTATTATTAATCATATTAATCATAATTTGAATAATTTCTCAGTACATATTAAAAAAAAACATTGTTTTATTATTATGAAGTTTATAAAAGAAATACAAATATTAATTCGTATTAAAATAGATTAATCAAAGACTCCTCTTGTTTTCTTCTTCTTTCAGTCCATTTCTCTGGCAAGATGACACTGATAGATAATACCGAGATGAGCAAAAACTTCGGAACTCCTCCACCAATATTGGTTTTTACCTCTCTCTTCTTTGTCACCTTTTCATGCTTTGTAATAAAAAACAGTGTTCATCAAGGTTCTGTGACCATCTTATTGAACGTGGCTGTAATGTAAAATAATGTTGGTAATTTAAGCATGTAAGTGAAGAAATTAAAAATATTAATTATAAACTTTTAAAGTTATCTTTTGATGGAATATTAATAAATAAAAAAAATTATTTTATTATTGTTGTTACAAAATTTTCAATATGATATTTTGGTTCTTATCAATTATAATTTCTGAACTCAAACAACATAATTTGGAAACCAAATTGAAATTATAACAATCCTCGATTCATACAATTATAGTAGTTTGCTTGAAATTGTGAGTGGTTACTACAATTAACTGTAAGTTTGAGTTATTTCAAGAAGAGCAATGAACATGTGTGTGTCCTTGATGGCTTTTGCCGTATAACATAGCAGGTGCACAATTATTGCACTGCCACATTGTCGCAAGCTGCAGGTGAATGTTGTAATAAACCACACCCGGCCAGATGGGACCATCGTTTTATGATTCATTTGACTAAATTGCTCTTGTTGGGTCAGACGGAAGCTGTGCTTTAGAACTGCAATGAAAAGTTGATTATAAAAATTACTTACTCTTATATATGTTTATTTTATTAATATTATTATTTTTAATGCATACTTTGTAAGTTATTTGTGTAAGAGATAAGTGTGCGAAGGTAATTTAAAGATATACTCTAAATAAAAATAATATTTGATATGTGAAAATGTACTTGAACAAGTTAGTTATAATAAAATTACATTACTTATTATGTTTATAGAAATTCAGTTAATTTCTCTGTTTGAATATATTAGTTGATTCACGGGTTTGGTTCAGATCATAGCAACATAAATTTCTAATACACAGTACGATATAAACAAAACAATACATATTTTATAGGGTAAACAAAAATTCAAAAACCAATTTACCATTAATATGAACAGAAAACGTTGAAATCCGATCCGAATAATAAAATTTACGGAATAATTGAAATTACCTTAAAATGCCTATAATGCACTAATCACTTATTAAAACTGTTTATTTTCTCTTGTAAAGTAAAGGTTCTAGAAGTTAGATGATTTTTTTTTACTGTGTTATATTTAATTTATGGCAACATGTGTACAATACACATTATTTGAGCTTTAAAAAAAGTGTAATTGGTTTTTAACTATGATAGGGATGACTTTTTCGAAGGTACAAGTCCTTAAGAGGGTGTTAAAGGGGCAGTCATAGTGGACGTTGCTGAAACTACCTGAATACGTTTCATATTGTTTACAAGCATACTGAGGGCGAGAAACAATATCCAGTACTCGATCTAAAACACTATGTATAAAAAACGCTGCTTCACTTCTGCACGTGTGAGACCCAAGACTCAAGTAGATGATATGAGAGAGGAGAAATTATAGTGGCCGTGAAAAAGTGGGCTTTTAATTAATACATGTTATTCATTAGATAGCCTGCGCGCCCAGCAGTTTCAGCAGCTGGCGACAGAGTATGTCAGTATCGAGCGACTCGTGGGTTAAAAATTAAACCTGCAGTGTTTCGCCTGCTCCCATTTTCGCCCGTATTTTAATTACAATAAAAGTGGGAGTAATTTTAAAAGAAAGATAGAAACTTGGGCTATTTCATCAACTTTTTTTATTTTCCTATGTATAAAATTTATATTGAGCTATATTTGGATGAACGAATCGAAGAGGAGTGAACATGACTGTTAACAACCTCACTGTAGTGACTAACGCCTATTTTTTGTTCGACGATAACGGGGGCAAGCCATTTGGCCGAAAAGGCGTTTGGTACCCAGTAGCCTCGAACACACGCCCAACCAATCAGAGGCGAGTAGCAATTGACCCCCCAGTCGAGACTACAGCCTGTATGTTTCCTGGTCAGGTGTGCCAACGTTAAACAACAGTGACAAAACTCGAAATAACTCAATGCAATGTTTAATTAATGTAAACGATTATTATTATTATTGTTATTGATATTTAAACACATATAGATATGTATTAAATTTAAATAAGGTACAGCAGTTAATTTAATTGGAGTTTTTATTTTAGTTACTCACAGAAATACGGCAATTGAGTTAATTTAAGCCATTTTACTCAGCTTCAAACTGAATTTTGTTACAAAACATACAAATAAATTATTTGTTTATTGAAGTTTTACTCCTATTAGTTTTATTTGTTAGTTCAATTGCACCAATTTTATTAGTCTTATTCTTAGTCTTAATAGTTTCAGTCTAGATACTGTGGTTTCAGTTGGGAATTTGGAAGAAACACGTAGGCTAATAATTTTTTAAGTACCGGTAATGTATATTTATGGGTCGGTTTCACAAAAAGTTTTAATTTCCTGGAAGAAAAAAAATAAAAACTAACCTCTTTATAAAAAATTATTTTTTGGCATAATCAATTGAACATACTAAACTGATCTCAAAACAAAAGCAGCTAAGCTGAATTTTTATTTTTTCCCCATAAAAAGTTGTTTTCTAATGCAAAATGGACACAAAAATACAAGTCGTTCACGCAAACTCCTGTGTTGCTGTAAACCACTAAAAAAAAGAAAAGACTTTACCTAAAATAAAATTGCTATCTTAGTAAAAAATATGTGTTTTATCTCCATCAATAATCAAAAAGTATATAATTCTATATATATATATATATATATATATATATATATATATATATATATATATATATAACGATTTATCACGATTTACTACGTCACTCCTGTGAGCGACTTGAGCGTGAGTGACTTGTAAATTCCACATCTAAACTCCAATAGCCGGCAAACAGCCGCATGTAGGCCGGTTTAATTTGAGGTTAGGTTATGTTGTAACTCTTCTAACATAAATATGACTTTTTCGTGGGTAACATATTCAAAATTTTGTGTGATATCAATTTTTTTTTTTAAATATTGGGTATAAATATAACGGGTATAAATGCATTTTTTTAGTATCACATAATACCTTCCTGGTATCCATATGCAACTGTATAAGTGCATTTAAATAGCTATAGTAGTGTAAAATTGCGGCCGCTGGCCCAGTTCAAGGTCACCTGAGGGATGACGTCATCGAGGTCAATGACCTCACCGATGACGTCATCGATGACGTCATCGATGACGCAATCGATGACGTCATCACCAATGACGTCATTTCGATGACGTCACACCCATGACGTCACAGAAATGACGTGCTGATGACGTCATCACCCCTTACGTCATCAAAACGACGTCACCGACGCCACTAAGGTCAAGGTCACGCAGAAACTTAAAATTTTTTGGCACTTTTGCCGTTTCTCGCACTACGCTCCGAGTTTCAGTCAGAGTCCCCGTGACCTTGACCACTTGAAGCGAATTTTCGACGAGAAACGGCAAAAGTGCCAAGTTAAACTCGAGTTTCTGACATGACTCTGCCTAAATGGGCAATCGGTTATCCCTCAGGTGACCTTGAACCAGTACAACGCCCGCAATTTTATGTTACTGTGACCTTGAACACTTAACAACGGAGCGCCGACACCGATGCGCACCCCACGACAGCCACCGAGTGACTGACTATCAGGCTCTGTGTACTCTAGGTATATGGGGAAGTGGAGGGGGAAATCTCAAGGTCATCCAAATGGAGTTTTAAAAAAGTTGAAGAGTAGAAAGACTACTCTTGTGCTTCCTGGGCGACCTCATCAATCTCTAATGGATCTGTAAACCAATCCGATCTGTAGCGGCAGGAGTCCAGAAAACAGGTGCACCACCCATCAGGTTGTCCGTAGCATTTCCGACAATTGGTAAGATTGGAGAAGTGAAATTTAATACACCGCTGCGGACAACAAGTATAAAAGTATTTGGATTTGTAGATTTTGAAAGTTTGTAGTACCGGCGGTGGCAGCTGTTGGTTCTTGCATCTACACCTGCAACATCCGAAGCATTCACATTGCCGGCAGGCCAGCCCATCCACTTGCCACTTTGGTAAGAGGAAACACTTATCCTCACAGCAATAGGTTGTCCCCGTCTCTTCCTCCCAACGCTTCTTTGCACAATATGTGACGCCTTGTATCTCCAAACACCTATGCTCGCAACATGAGATGCGCTTACTTTCCATAGTTGATGTTGCTTTGACGAGGGAGCACGATGAAGTGATGCTGTGGTCAGTGGGAATGGGGTTTATATAAACTAAGGTGAGTGGAGGGGAAAGGTCAAGGTCATCCAAACGGAGTTTTAAAAAAGAAAAGAGTAGAAAGACTACTCTTGTGTATCTATAGCGATTTCATTGATAGTGAGTGCTTCTGTATGCCAAGTTGATCTGTACTGACAGGCTCCTAAATAATGTTTGCAAAAACCTGCAAAATGATTGTTGCACAATTTGCAGCCAGTTAGCTGTTTTAATGTGAATTCAATGCAACGTTCAGGGCAACAAGTGTACTTATGCCCTCTCATCTGGTACACATGGAATGTCTTCAACTCCGGTTTCGGCTTCTTCCAAGACTTGCACTTACACATGCATTGACCAAAAGCTTCACATTTTCTACACGCCAGGCCATCCGCAACATCAATGTCATTCGGCCATGAAAAACATTTCCGTTCGCAACAGTAGTTGAGTTGACTCTCCATGTTGCTGTGGTGAAGGTGCGCGATGAAATGATGCTGCAGTCATTGAGAGTGCACCTTAAATAAACTCAGTGGAGGGGGAAAGGTCAAGGTCATCCAAACGGAGTTTTAAAAAAGATAACTAGTCGTCCTCCTCCTCCTCCTCATCCGTTGTACTTAGAGAGCTGTCAGACGAAGAGCCCCGTGCAGGTGCTCCCCAGATGAAAAACAAATCAATTTTAAAACGAAGACCAGGATCTTGCATCATCAATTCCTTTAATTTGTCACATACTAAGTCGACCTTGTGTAAGGTGTCAACAACAAGCTTCCAATTCGTTGGTTCAATATAACTTGTAGTAGAGTCTGCCTCGCTGATAACCACATCCTCCGGCCGTATTGGAGTGTAAAGATGTGTAAAGTTCTTTGGCTGTAGCTGAGGTTCAGGCTGGCTGGAAGTGGAAGGTTGAGTGTGGACCCCTGTCGCATCGAAATCCATAGTCATTCTACATTCAATGTTGGGGTTTTCGTTTAATACATACACCAATTTCTCATGCAACATATCCACTTCTGCCGAGTCTTGCAGATGAACATTCCAGGAAAATGGCCATTCTTCATCCGTAGTGGAGTCAACTCGAGAAAGAGTGCTGTCCGCCATGATAGCTAAGCAAGGAATGATGTGAGCTACAGACTGTGGTAACAGTATTGAAAAGTAGAGGGGGTAAACCAAAAGTACGTGGAGGGGGTATTTTCAAGGTCATTTAATTTGGGTTTAAAAAAAAAAGGAAATAGTGGAGGGGGAATTCTCAAGGTCATCCAATTTAGGTTTTAAAAAAAGGAATGAAGCTTACTCCTCTTCAGCCTCGTTGTCCCCTGCATCTTCATCAGCCTCATCTTCATCGACGTCAGACCCGCCGTAAGGATAGATCGGGGACATGGGCGAATATTGTGGAGATTGTTGACCGTTGTTGTCGTCCCCTTGCATTCTAACTTGGGACCAATCATAATTTAAATTCATTTGTATTATGATCCCAGGGTTGTCCCGCAGTATTTCCTTCATACGTTCGCAAATTGACTCCAAATAGTGTACACTATCGATCGACAGTGTCCAACCCGTACTTGTACCGACATCAGTAGTGGAGTCAGCTTGGCTGATGGTGTTGTTGTCTGCCATGGTTGCTTGTCGGACAAGGAATGACGGTTGATGTGATGCTCATGCAGGAACATGGTGAAGTGGTGGGGGGTGTGGTGGAGTAGTGGGGGAATTTTCAAGGTCATCCAAACGGAGTTTAAAAAAAAAAGGAAAACTTACAAAGTAACATTGAAACTTTCCAATTGATGGTGGCGAGCGTTTTCTTCTGCAACCTTGCCGACACATGTGACTATGCCGTACAGTATGAAAAGTACAACCATAATAAGGCCGAACAATAAAAGATAGCCGTTGACTATCATGATATTTTCTGAGTGGATCTGTTTTCTTCTTATCGCCCTCTCCTGCATCCTCTTCTCCAACTCGTGGACGAAGTCACAACATGCGTGAGGACATCTTTCATCTGTTGGTAGGTTTGCCATTGTTGATGTTGTCGGTGTGGCTGTTGAAGATGGAATGAGGTTTCCAATTGCGATGTGCCATGTACACCAATAGTCAAGTGGTGGGGGTAACAAAGCAGTGGAGGGGGAAGTTTCAAGGTCATCCAAATTGTGTTTTAAAAAAACCTATCTTGTTACTGAGCTTATATGTCAGTAACAAGATAGGTGTTTTTGCTCTTTTACTTCTTTAATATAATGAAAAAATATACATATTCTACAATGGTTAGGACAAGAAATACAACTGCTAGTCAGCTGAAGTAGTCCAAGTTGTCTGGCTCGGTCTTCATGGACGCTGGTGAGGAAGCCGTCGAGGAGTGTCCAGGCTCTTCCTTTGACTGCCGGGTGTTCCGTATATTGCAAGCGTAAACTTGCACATTTATACGGTAGCCTCGTGCCACCATCAGCTGCAACTCCTTGTATAAGTCGTTTAGCTCCTGCTGAGTCTTGATGCTCACCTCCTCGTAACTTGCGCAACTGACGTTGAGAGACATCCTGATGTTGCTAGGTTGGCTGCTGGAGTAGAAATGAAGCCGAGGCACAGCGTTTGGAGGTACATGGAAAAGTGGTGGGGGTGATGGTGGGGGTATGGAAGATGCAATTAAACACTTCTAAACTTTTTCCATTGATACAAAGGGATGGAACAAATAGCACAGGTGTCCTTGTAGTTTTCAAATCTAAACATTGGTGCTAGAAATCCAAACTGTTTTCTACCACCTTCCTGTACGAACCGTCGAAGGTCTCTGACGGCAGCATTGCCACAAGGCCTACAAAACTTTTCCCCGTCTTGGAACCTATACCAGGAGTATCCCGAATACCCTCTATTATCTTTCTTGTACTCCTCGATATCCTGCTTTACTGTTATAGGGATATTATCTCGTAAAGCCGTCTGGAATAAAGATGCGTCAGTTATAACTCGTTGTAAGCAAAGCTCGTACAAGGTGCTCATCGTTTGCTAGTTGGCAACAGACTGACCGTTTTTCGCATCCAAGCAGGTTTGAATCCTAGTGCGGTAGTGGGGGTAATTACAGTAGTGGGGGTAATTGTGAAATGCAAAGGTCAAAGGTCAAGGTCACCCGCGAAGTTTAAAAAAAAAAATGCAACATATCAATACGTGAAGTCTGTCACATATTGATATGTTGCATTTTTTGTTTTTTTGTTTTATTTTTTGTCTTTTATGATTCGTTTATTTATAAAACATTACAACAACAACATATGTACAACATTAAAACTTAAATCTAACACTGCTGCTTGTCAGCGATGTGGATGGTCAACTCTGTAGAATTGCTACCCGTGCAGCCGTGGGACACCAGGTATAGACACCCGGGTTGAATAGAGCGAAGATCCTCGTTTTGTAGAAGATGGACGAATCTCTTGGGCAGGTACACCTGGAACTTTGGTTCATCCCCCGGAGTAAACGGTGCCTCGCTGAGACTGCAGCAGATGGCCTCCCCAACTGTAGTCTCCATCTTCTTCATAGCATGGATTATGTAGTGCT